>LPNX010237315.1:124824-237396 GCA_001517045.1 Pseudotsuga menziesii
GATGGGATGTTTAGTCCATGGCTCTATTTTTTACCCTAAAAAAAAACGTGTATACTGGTATCAACACTTTTCTATTTGGGGGGTGTTTTGGTGTTTTTTTTGCAAAAATCATCGTTTTTATGGGTAGAGTTCTCGTTCATAGTATATAGTTCTCGTTTCATAGTATAAGTGGTTTGGTGGATCCATATTGGTTTCGTCAAGTCTGTAAGTTGACATCGGATGATAATGCCATAAGATGATGGACATGAAGATCAATGGGTTGACTCAAAGAAGTTGTGGTATTTTGTTCTACTAATGGTTGGGTTGCAACCATTCCTTAATTCGGTAGCAGGTTTTGTAGCACCATAGGTGGATGACCTTGTGGTTCTAGGTTTGGTTGTGTTGGAGTGACAACATTGCATTCAAGTTGATTTTCGGCTTGTAATAGGTGGTGGACTCGATGCATCTGGGGGCACTAGTGTGTATAATGGCCATAAACATCACAAATGGTACATGGATGGTTAGTCTGTAACTGAGGGTTCTTCCAAGGTCTAGGTGGACATTGGGGGTTCTGTGCAAGGGAATTAGCTCCATTGTTATTGGGATGATTAGGTTGGTGACCACCCTCTTAAGATGGGTTGTTTCCTCAGTTCCTATATCTCTATCTTCTTCCTTTCCCTTGTTGGTTGTTGGGGTCATTTTATTGGGGAGATTATGCTGAGCGTAGACTTGTCCTTGGGGAACGAGAGGAGTCGGGGTTGGAGTAGGTGGTGGATAGTAGGTAGGAGCAGCTGGAGGAGATGTAAAGCCGACTATCTGGCTATTACAAGCAGGTGTCAAGAAACTCAGTCCATGAATGTGAGGAACGCATGTAAGCGAAGCATATGAAGGTGTGTCTCCAGACTAAGCTGCTACATGTTAAAATTGAGGGGCGTAGCCAGGTTGGGAAACACTAGGGATGTTATCAGAGTGAGGCGACATCAAAGGAGAGGACATGTGTAGGTAGGGATGCTAGGTAATGGAGCTAATGACTCCAGCAGTAGAATGGGATTCCCCTGGTGTATCACATCATGAGGAGCCAACACAAGGAGCATCATGTATGATGGTGTAAAGGTAACCTGATTGGGCATAAATAAGGTCGAATTGATGTGCTTTGAGGATTGCTTCTTCCTCAGTTTGTGGGCATTCAGATGCAACATCCTTGGCGATAGGGGGAGTAAAATTTTAAGAAACCAATCAAAGAAGATCCTATCATCTGACTGGATTTTGCACAAACTACGACGGTGATGCCACTCATGGATGTGATCTGTGATATGGGTAGCATTGCTTTGTCTACATGATAATAGGATTTCGACACCCTCATCGTAATAGACGGGTATCTGGACGTACTAGAGGAACATCGAGGCTAAAGAGGAAAAATCATGATAAGTGGCATGGGGTAGCTCAATGTACCATTTGGATAAAACACCAATGAGTGTGCACTGGAATAGACACAATCAGATAGAGTCATCCACTATGATGTTGGAGGAACACCATAAGTGGAATGACATGATATGGTATTAAGGGTCATCTCCTGCCTCTTCCTCAAACTTAGGGATGTTCAAAGGGAGTTTGGTAGGCATGGGAGGCCACAACGGGTTGTGATGGATGGGGTCATTCGTTAATTGTGCCAAATTGGGTAGGTTGAGACTAGCCATCAATGACAAACTAGGACCTAGAATAAATTTGGGAGGGGAAACAATGGTGTTGGGTCCAGTGGGCATGCAGTTACCACGTGCAAATGGGGGTTGGTAGGGCTGACTCCCGACAATAGAAGTAGTCACTGGAATGGTGTGAAATGGGAGTAACGTGGGGGAGAAATGATGACATGATGGTGTGCTATATGATGAATGAAGGCTCAAAAGTGGAAAATGTAAGCTCGAAAATCCAACTACAGTCGAGTGTGTAGAAAGAGAGCCGATAAATGGTGGCACATAAGCCAAAAAGCAAGCTCTAAAACCGAACTGTAATAGTGTGTCATAGCATGCGAGTCTACAATACAAGTGGCCAAAAAGATGGAATGGTGGTAGAAGGGCTAGTGCCCCCATGCATGGGTGTGGGAATGGTGTGAACCATGGTGGTTGGAGTCGGGCCACCACTAGAGGGTAGCAAACTAGCAACAATGTGTGCGGTGACAAGGGGCACACTAGAAATAATACCTGTAGGTCCAGCAGAAGTGATACCCGGTATGGTGAGTAAAGCGTTCTAAGGTCCACTACCAACAATCCCCCCTGGAAAGGGTTGGGAGGTGCACCATCTATGGGGTTAAGATGGGGCAGTGAACAAGGGAGGATCATATTGGTATGAACATGAATCTGACTCAAATGTAGTGTATGGCTCCGATGGTGGTGAACGATGTCGAATATGGATCTGATGATAGAATTTCAAGGAACTACACTAAGGGTTATGCCCCCTAAGTCTATGGGAGTAGCGTGGGGGAGAAATGATGACGTGATGGTGTGTTATATGATGAATGAAGGATCAAAGGTGGAAAATGCAAGCTTAGAAATCCAACTACAACTGAGTGTGTAGAAGGAGAGCTGATAAATGGTGGCACATAGGCCAAAAAGCAAGCTCTAAAACAGAACTGTAATAGTGTGTCATAGCAGGTGAATCAACAACAGAAATGACCAAAAATCCAATAAGCAGCACTACCTATGAAGAAAATGACGCACTAATCTATGGGGTATAAGTGCAAGCAAGCTCCTCGCTGCAAGATTGAAGCCCCTCACAAATCGTATCCTTTTTTGGGTGATGAAGTCCATAGCCAAATAATATGAAATGGAAGAACAATAGGTTAAGAGAATCCCACTATCGAGAGGGACCTTAGGTAAAAGAGTCCTAAAATACTAGAAACTAGGCTACCTCGTTCATGAAACATTCAGGAAAGTTTATAGGCACTTCATCCCTTTGGTACTCGACACCCGATATAGTCCTCGGCATGCACGAGGAAGACTATGAAGGGTTAGCCTTCGCTACAGAATGGAGTGCGGTATTCCACCCTGAATTTCGGAACCCCTTTATTGTGGCTTACCTCCGTAGAGTGGGAGGCACCCCGATAAACTGATTGTGACAATGTCAACAAATACTAGAGGATTTTGGTCCCTAGAAGACAACAACTATGTCTCAGATGTAAGTGACAAAGGGGTGTTATTTGGATGTCTATCCCCAGTTTCCTAACCTAACTACAATATTGTTTTGGTCCTCAATTAAGGTTACAATGTTGATTGAGTTAAGATAAATTTTAGGCTTAGATTGGGGTTATGGACAAAGTGTTCAATTTAAGGTGTGATATGTTTGCACAAGTGGAGTGTGAAATCTAAAACTCGGCGCTCTCTACCAGAGACGTAAATGCTAAAAAATGAATAACAATACTAAAAGTAAATGCTTTTCAACACATAACAACTAATTCTTACAGATAAAATAGCATATGCAAGTAAATAAGCACACAAGGAACTCTATAGGGTGTAGGAAACACACGGTGGATCTCAACTACTAAGATCGACTAAGATAGGCTCACATACAAGCAAAAGAAGATGTTGAAACACATTAAGGAGTTGTACGTAATTATATCTCGAAGGATACATTCGAGAAAAGGGTAGAACACATACAGGGAGTCTGGAATGGGTATACAACACCTAAAACAAGTGGGAAATCGGTAGGTCGCACATGTCGAAGGAACATGTGCGATTGGGGCCGCACAGGACTACAAAATAGTTGTGATCAAGATGAAAAAACAACTAAAAACACATGTCGCACTTAATAAGGGTTTTTGCGCATCAAATTTCACCAAATAGAGTCACAGGAGCGACTTGGGTCACTCTAGAAGGATGAACAAGCGTTATCTAGACTTTGGGTCTAGGTCACACTTATCGGGGCAAAAGGTATGACCTAGGTCACACATATTGGGAAAAAAGGTGCGACCTGGGTTGCATATTTCTGCCGAAAAATTGCGATCTGACCGAAACTGGTTTTTTTTGTGAAAAAAACGTTGGTTAGGGCCAGAGAATCAGGAACTGGGACTAGACCGGTTTAGATATGCTGAAAGGGGGTCAGATCTATGACGATTGAGGGTTTCCAAGTAAAACAAACAAACAAAAAACCTGCAAAATCAAAGATCCAAGAGGATCAAGCCAGTAGAGTCGCCAAAACTATAGTGGATATTTCTCTCCATCTAACTGTAAAAGCACCTACCTTTCAAGGGAATATAAGGATAGAGTTCATGGTGCAAGGGAAATAAGCAACCTTGACTTACAAGCAAAAAATAACAAATATTTTGAGATTTTCTAATTTTAATAAAACAAATGCAATATACCTTTATAAAGTGGGCCACTGCAGTCATTTGAGGATGTGGTCTGATGGCTCCCACAATTTGGTTCTCTATTTTCTCCACCAATGTTTGTCAAGGGAAATATGGATCGGGGAGTGTATGGATTAAACTCAACATACAATGTGGAAAGGTGTGGAAAAAAAGGTGAGCACTGTAAAATTTTAGGGAATAAGTTTTGAAAAAAGTGTGACTAAAAGTGTTCATGGGGAGACCTTCACAGCGTATTTATAGGATGATCCAAGATTTTCTTGCCCATGGTATTAGTCCATGGTTTTTCATAGTGCATGGTATTTGTCCATGGTTTTTCATAGTGCATGGTATTTGTCCATGGTGTTTTACTTATTCTCATTTTAGGGTTTTTGGGTCCTTTTTGGGAGAATGGGGGTAATGTTGCAATAGATGCCAATCTTCCCTGTCTTTATGAGGGAAGGAATAATGATATTTTGGACCAATTTAATTGTGAGGGTCAACATGGAGGGAATAATGGTGGTATTATGATGTATAACTATGGTGTGGCCCATAGAGAGTTATGTGGAATTTTTTTTGTGTTAACACAAGCTATCCATGCTCTCTCATCAGCTTCTATGATATCCGAGCCAGGATAAATCCTACATTATCCATAATTATCATCAAGCATGATGAACTCTAACATGGCCTCAAAGGGATCTCTTGAATAATCTCAAGCAACAAAGGCAAGAGAGTGATCACACTCATAACATGGCTCTCAAAACATGATAGAGCTCACACAACAAAAGACTCCAACAAGAGTATTGAAGCTCTCCTCCAAAAGCACTATAAGAGCCTTTCTCTTAAGTCTCCAATAGGTCTCCTCTCAATGGATTTCTCCCTCAAATGGATTCTCTCTCACCGTGGATTTCACTCCTTCCCATTCAAATGACAAGGGTTTAAATAGTTGAAATGCCCCTTGGTGGCATGTAACACATGAGTCCTAAGTTAAGCCATGTGTTGACTTATTTCAACTTTCAATTTGTTGGCTTTCACAACCATAACACAAATTTATAAAATGCATTAAATATGGCATAGGGGTTTCACATTTTGTTACTCCCACTTAACCCATTACATTTGTTGGCATTACAACTTGGAATAACCATGTTCTAAAAACCCACCTTGAAACCAAATAAAACAACCATAAATAAAAATGGTTATAATCATCCCAATATTCATGGCATATAAAGAGGGCATGTATCCACATTATAACCCACATTTAAACCATAATATGATACTTTATGGATATGATTACCCTTTTTATGGATATGGGATCCCTTCTGAAGTCCAACCCAACTTGTGGCATATGGTTTTGCTGATGACTGGAAAATCCCAAGTACCGACAGTAGGGATTCTCCCCAATAATCATTCCCAATTAAATCGTTTATCGTTTGGAATGGGGAATCTATCAGGTTAGCGGCCTGACTACCGTAGAATTAAAGGAATGTTTAAATCTATTTTACCGATTGCGTCTCAGTCCACTGTTTATGTGATTTTATGTTTTATAATGAAATGCAAATGCCTATACTAGAGATGTGTAGGTCTTCCCTCCGTCTTACCGCTCCTGCCCCACAGTCACTCTATGGAAACAAAGAACAACTCATCTATTCTAAACTAATTCTAACTATCCTCGGGCAGAAAAAATTATATTGAAATGAGTAAATATATTGTATTATTTGCGCACATAATCCTACAGATAGCCATTAGATTCTTCATACATAAATATAGCAGAAAAATAACACAAAGATAGCTTTGTGAAGTTAAAACATTTATAACTCATTTTATTGCACAAGATTCAAAATAGAATAATGAAACCATTCATAAACTTGCAGAAATAATTAAGCAGGTTGGAACGATCTCACATTTATGTAGCAAGTCAAAATAGAAGTAGTTCTCATTCAACAATCCCTATAACCATCTTGAATCTCATACGGTCCTTTCTCCAGCGAAATTTTGGTCCTCTTTATTATAAATAGAAATAGTTCTGCTTACAAAAAGTTTCAGCATGTGTGTGCCAGAAAAAGTCCCCTCTCTATTCTACTCTACCTTTACTTATACATTTACAAAATAACTTTTGGTTATCCATGCCCTTTGGGCTTCCCTAACTCTTTGATTACAAAAAAAATTTCCTTTAGTGTGCCCACTGGGAAAATGGAATAAATACAAAATATTACATAAAATTATCCACTTGTGAATAAAAGAAAACAACCTAGGTGGGACCGGCCAATCCATCCATGCATTGCTTCCATGTAGCTGCATCTTCCGCTATGGTTCTAAAATCCATAGGCTCTAGTATTCTGGCTGACACCTCATGCAACGCTAGCTGCGATTTTATCTCTGCAACCTTCTGAGGAGTGACTCTAATCTGGTCCTCTAGCAAGCAATTGCTAACTGCATCTTGTGCGACTAATCCTTTTACTATTTTCTCATTTAGACCCTTAATATGTTGTATGTTGAGCTTATCTTCTTGCAGCCTGTCATGAAGGTACTTCATATGTTCTTCTTGTCCTGGAAATTCCTTAAGTCTCCTGGCTGCATAGGTATGGCATCTGTTATGCGTGGTGAGCACCCTTTTGTAAAATTTCATGCATTTATCCAATTTATTCCCAAATGCGGCTGTCAATCTTGCAGCAACCTTGCTATTGTAATCCATGAGCTCATGCTCGATATGCAAATTTTCTATACTCCTTTGAGGCGCATTTTCTGGAAGTTCTTCATTGGTCTCCAACCAAGTCAATTGAACCTGGATGACTTCTGCAATTCCTTCAGTTCTTGTTCTGAAGTTGGTCGATATTACTGAGATCTCTTGTAATCTGATCTCGGCTTGCTTAATCTTATAGAATTCCTCTGTGAGTTTTACTGCACTTGATAAATTTTCCTCCTGAGCAAGAGGTCGTGCTCTTAGAGCAGCATGATATCCATTTTCCACTCATTTGTTGTTTTCAATAGAGTCTCCAAAGAACTGTTTTGTGCTTCAAGTTTTGCAACTTGGTATCTTAACTCCTCTGCTTGAGTATCAACTGTGCCCCTTTGTGTTTCCAGCTCCGAAATTTTTCCATCTAAGTATTTCTTTTTTCCACTGATAATGGTATTCGTCAATACCAAGGCATCCCTTTCTGCTTCCAGGATCTGATAGGCCTTCTGGAGCCTCTCTAAATTCAAAAGGGTGGCGTCATACTTCCTCTTTGTCTCTCAGCCTACTCCTTGCTCTTTCCTCAAGGTCTCTTTCATTTGTGCCATCTTGTCTTTGTATTGGTCAACTACTCCTTTCAGTTTGCTAACATTATAAGCATTTGCCTGTGCCGTTGCAACACCAATTGAGGCCACTTGCTCTGTATCTTCATCTACATTTTTTACAACAGTTTTCTCAGTAACCGTGGTAATCTTGGGCTGGCTGCCCATTTTCAATGTCTTCTCGGATCTCCAAACGATGGTCTTCTACTTGGGATCAAAATATACTTGATCTAGCTGAGCAACCACATGTTGCTTAGAAGGGGTGAAAGGGATCAATCCTAATTCAACAATAGGGAGGTGACCCCCAATCAATATATTCTCTGAAGTAGAAGGAAAAATTTCTGAATTATCTTGAGCAGTACTTTGCTATTAATTTTCCATATCTTGATCTTCTTGCTCCTTTTTCCTCTGCTCCTCATCGATCCTATTTGCTTCTTCTTTTTCTCGCTCAGCTAGCTCCTTCTGTGTTATTTATTCCTCGTCCTTTCTTCTAGTAGCTTCGTGTTCTTCTTTTTCTATCTGGACCTCTTCGACCAACAATTTCCTTGCACCATCCACTAACCTTCATGTGGTTTCTTCCTTTTCCCTCTATGTAGCTTCTTCTTCTTGTCTTTTCTATTCGGAGGTACTGTTGTTGCTGCCTTTGACACCTATGACTGTGATTTTCTTCTTGAGACACTTGTTTAGAGCATCCATATTACAAGCATTCCAATGTACTTATTTTTCTTTGTCGAAATGATCAGAATACTCGAAGTTTACTTTCACAAGTGCACAGTGTGCAGCCACCTTACCCTAAGCATCATTTCTGTGAAAAATATTTTCACCAAAGTGGAAGATTTCTAGATTTTTCACAAAATATGGTGCACTTTTAACCTTGGAAAACTTATATCTACCAAAATATAATGGCATCGGCGGGAAAATAACCTTTTCATATCAAAAAAATAACTCCCAAAACCATCTAAGAAGAGTCATCTTACTGCAACTTTATGTACCACATAATCAATGGCATACTTGGGAAGCAGTGAGGGGGCTTTGGTTCCTCCATACATCCTCAAGTAGGTGCCCTCTTTAGAAAATAAATAGTCTATGTATTCCATTATAACGTCTCGAGCACCCTCAGACAGGAATTTACATTCTTCAAGGAAAATTAACTAGTAAAGGGGCATTAAGAACTCCTCACAAATGAGCTTGTAAAAGCTGTGATATTTGTGAGCCCACAAAATCTGGTATGTTGCATATATGGGTGCTTTTCCTTCCTTCCAAGTGCAGTTTAGCTTCTCAAATGGATGTAAGTATAGTATACAGTCAATTAGAAAGGATCCCATATAGAACTCAGACTTCCGCCGGAGCAATCCATCATGTGTTGCAATTATACAGGAGGACAAACTATTAGCTATGATATCTGCCCAATTGAACACAATCCCCACCATAATTACATGGTACATCAATGGTATCCACCCGGTCTTGTAAAATTTCCCGTCAACTGTACCGAATATCCTGTTAAGCATTAGGGATACTGGCCTGTATGGGGTGCATAGATTGGCAGTCTCATATTCCCCAGATTCCCTTTGTCGGAAGGAATTTCCCTCCGTCGTCGTCATCTTCGCACATCCAATGTAATCAATAGTCATACTATTTATCCAATCATTGGTCATGCTGACCTATGAAACTGGAAAATTGTAATTTTTGGCTATGAATGCAGGGGTAAAAGAGGAAAATCCTTTGTCTTCAACATTATACATAATCATCCCTTCCGCATCAGCCTTAGACAACACCCATCCAATAAACTCAGAGCAAGGAAACAACTCCAGTCGTGTGTATACTTTCGTAATCCCCGATCTTAATATGTTTCCAAACAAGGGTAAATATTCAAAGCCTGTGTATGGAACCTTCTAATCCTGGAGCATATGATATATATGTCCCCACTTGAATTCAGGTTCGGCCCCGGTGACAGATTTAGTGCCCTCATATATTATTTCTAGGTCTGATTCTTCATCTGCAACTTTAGCTTTCTGCTTGCCTTTCTTAGGCATCGTATCGATTGAGCCTGTATCAAACACACCAAACTTGTCTTAGCATCCCTGTGATCATAAACTATATATATTCATGCACACAAGAAATGATGAAATACTGTAAAGTTATAATGCATATAAGGAAGTTATCATTGTCTGCTAACAAACCATTTATTTTCAGAACAAGCTTGAACAGTATTTTACCATATCATCTTTAGTTGTAAGAAATCAAATCTACACATAAACCCTGGTGTACTACCAAAACAACGAAACCTAATATAGGGTAAAAAATGAGCGACTACACCTAGTCCGCATGTAGGTTCAAAATGTCATGCTGAGAGTTCATCCTGCATCCTAAGTTAGGGGTTGATAAAAACAAATTTCCAAACCCTATGTATGAAAACAATAAAAGCCCATAGAGCAACAAACCAGAGAAAACGATAATGCCATGGTGTCGATACCAGGGCCAACACCTCTCGACGGGAAACCTAAATTTACAAATCGAAGGCACCACGACCTCATGGCTTAAGGCTTCGCAACCCCTATCACCGCAGACAGATAATAACCAGGTAAGGAATGGCCAGCCCAAAAATTGGGCTATCTTAGGTCCATCATTACGTACCCAGGGTTGTGAGCAAGCCATGTCTGAACGACAAAGGCAGGAAATGGCTGGGAGTAGGTAGAAAATAACACCATGGCCAGGGTGGGCTAGGTCAATAAAAAAACAGATGGGTCAGAAATCCCGCTAAAGACAAAACAAGAGGCTGCAGAGAAGGTTTTTAAACTCGACGACGAACGCGACAACCCTAACTTTGCAAAAGACAAACTCTCAATGTAAAAAAGTACAAAGAAAATGCCACCTAACCAATTAAACAAATCACGACAGGATAGTATCCTACCTGGCCAAGATAATTCAATGGTTGGTTGGAAAAAAACTCGACGCCAGCTGCTATGAAGACTCCAACTGGAAATCTTTGGTAGGTGTACGCTCTGAATGGTAGGTTCTCCACAGTTTTCAACAACTGTAACAGACGCTCAAAATAGGTAAGCTCCACAGGCCACAACAGCTCTTAACACTTACAATCACACCGTGAAAATTGCAATGCACCCAATGGCTATGTATAGGAGAGGATGCGGAAAATACTTAATGCATTTGATGAAGTATTTACACCGCACAAGTGTGAAGGAACATCGTTTGGAGCCTAAATAATACCATCGGCAAAACCGCATCAGCGAGCTAAGTAAAAACCTCTGACTGCGGCGGCTAAAAAAAATACTACTATGCCGCAACTGTCAGTTAGCTCCCTTGAAGCAAAACCGCAGTATCATAATCATTCGACTGCTTCGAATGCCAAAAAATTGGTCATTAACGCAAAATTTTCCACCATCTTCAGAAAGACAACCAAAAGAAAAACCGCCATTGTCGGAAAAATATCTAAAAAATGCTCGATTAACGCCCATCGACATAATTTAACAATGAAAGAACTCAAAGGGCCCGAAGGCACCGGCTCCGAAAGGGAAAATATAGTCGTTGATGTTTGTCATCTTTAGATGAAATGACCCACTAAAAACTGTCGGCTACAAGAGCAATACGTTGAAGATATTATCGACTCGAGGACTGAAAGCGTTATCACTAAAGTTAACTCACGACTGCAAGAGAGCCAAGCTTAGAGAAATCTTTAAATTGTTGATTGGATTATTAGATTTGAGAGTTCATTTGCAAATGAATATCACAGAGATCTGGAAAATATAGTAGATATACCAAACAGAAAATGCATAAACAAAATCAACAAAGGTAAAAAGTCACAAGCATGAACTTATGTAGGGAAAGAACTAGCTTTGTCTCAGATCACTGAAAAACATACAATTGAATCATCAAAATTATGTTACAGATGAATAGGACCATACATAGAACAAAATTATGAACAACATGCAGTATTTATCACTTCAAATTAAAACAAAATAGGTTCAATCGTACATAATCACTGCAAAGCATCTTTAATAACCCAGGAAATGTAATACATGCCTCTGCCCTCAGCTGGAACTCCCTCCGCATTTTTAAAATGTTACCATATGTATCATATATATGGTGAGGTCGAAATCCTCCACCTAGGAAGTCAAATTTCCTCCCAAATCCCAAAGATAACAATCAGTTACAAACAATTTCTGAAACTTCCTGCCACAAAAATTGGGCTAGACTGCTGAAACCTGGGGCTCAGAGATGGATTCGGTTCTCCAAATATATGACACCTGTGTATAAACCGATATTGTATATTGGTTTATTGTGAGCAAAAACCTCTCTCAGTTATTTGAGAATCGTTTTCATTTTCCCTAGATCTGCATTTCAAAAACATGTTTCAAACAAGGAAATTCTGAGATCCGAAACTTAGGGCTCATAGATGGATTCTATTCTCCAAATATGTGACACGCCCAGGAAAATTGAGAGAGGTTATTGTTAATTAACGTGTTAGGAACAAAAATCTCCTCCATTTTTTCAAAATGATTTTCTAGCTATTCAAAATTGTCATTTGAAAATGATGACTAAACATGTTGTATTGTTGTCTCCGTCAGGTAAAAACACGGCACCATCTTGCAGGATTTGATCTTATTTATCCTCATTGAAGTTGATATCTAGGTGTTCAAACATTTGGCATTGAACTAATAAAACAAACCATGTTTCATTCCCCCCATCTCTTCCTCCACGTGGCTTTTATATATGAGCACTGTGTTGATGACTATGATTGATAATACTAAGTGCATCTTCACTTTAGTATTTGAATGCTCTGCCATGGATTTCCATGTGCATATGGATGTTGCTTTAACTCCCATGATAGATATTTAACATAATTTTAATGTTGGCAATAAATTCTCTCTAGATTTAAGAGATCTATCACACATATCATGTTGACACTGGAATAATCATGAATTTTTTTGGCTTTAAGAGATATAATCCTTCACTACATACATGCTGCCAGAATCCGAAATTTTGTGGGATAGGTCTGGTGACAACAAAAAGTTCCCCAGACAATTGGTTAGAAACCATCGAGTGTAAATCCAAAAGGAATCCGCTGTGTCGGCTAAAACACAACTATTTTTCCGATATACTGGGTCAAAAGGTCATCGTTAAATCAGCTTGAAAATGTCGGAAGGAAGAGCATAAAATCTCCATTGTGTCGACAAAAAGACCAAAAATATTTCGACACATCGGATCAAAAGGGATTTCATACTTGGTGCGAAAAAACAAAATTCCTTCAGCTTAATAAAAAATAAAACCAAGTCACGAACAACAAATTTTTCAAAGGGCAGAAAAAGCCTAAGTAAAACCAAAAACTAAGAAATCAAAAGGGGGGGCCTAAAACATGAAATATTTTTGGGGTAGTGGTTGTAGTAGCAATAATTGACGATTGGCTGGTGAATACAGATCTCTGGAAAAACTATCTTTTGAAACCCAAAACTACTTTATTGCATTAAGTTAAACCAACTCATCCCAATTCTTTCCAAGATTTATTTAAAAACCTAGACCCTTCTCTAGGAATGTACAATTTAGAACATCTCATTGATTTTAGTCCCTTGGGGTAAGGTAACCAGGTTTTCAGAGTCTCGATCACTCTTTTGGGGCCAAAATGTGAGATTAATTTACCTCTGCATTCAATTGCTTCCGACTGTGACACCACAGGATTGTAACAGAGTGTGGACATGTGTATTCATTTGTTCCTCATTCCCATGCCTTTTGCATTCTTTTGATGCTTTCAGACTTTTATCTTTTGATTCTTCCCGGATTTCTTCTTTTGCATTTGGGATTTGATTTAGGTTCTTCCATCCATGGTGTCCTTTTGTGTGAGTGATAATTTGTTTTAGCTCACGGACGGTAAAGAACCTTTGAGCAGTCCAATCATTTTACTAGTTCATGTTTTTATTATATCATTTTGATTTATATATTTTTCTAGTAAATTTGGACTCTTTAAGCCTTTTGTCTTTAATTTGTGGCATGGGATTGTTTTGAATACAATACACCTGTCCGTCATGCTTCCTTTCCGTGGGTCCTTTGCTGCAAGCTTCCCAGGACATATATTAATGTGAAGTGGATGGAGCCCCAAAATAGTATTCTAGACTTCTCCTACCTCAATTATTTAACATGGTTTAAAATAGGACTTCAATATGTTCTTAAAATAACTTCCTTTCAATAGTCTATCAACTTAAAGAATCTTTTCATGATAAAATTTGACATAGATAAATCCGAATGAGCAGTTCTTTGGTTTAACATATTGGCAGTTTGTCCAAATTTCAATGTCCCCCAAGCACCAAGAGCTGAGCTGGATTATTTGAAATCAAACCAAAATAAAGCAAAGAAAAACAAATCAGCAGAAAGAAAGCAAACATAACTAAAATAAATCAAAACAAATGTAAAATTTATTTATGTACAAAAAGGTTCCTACCGTGCTAAGTGAAATAAGGCTTGAGAACCAGATCGTTGATAGTTAGATTCTCTTCCCACCCCTGTAAATCTCATAACTTATATGTTGAGGAGCCTAACTTTTCAGCAATATGAAATGGGCCAATCCAAAGATGTTGAAACTTAGTATGCTTTCCCTTTTCATCATGCGGGTGATCCCACTTTAGAACCAAATCTCCCACTTCAAAGCTTCCCTTCCCGGACTTATGCTTGTCAAACCATCTCTTAACAATATCATGTTGGTGCTTAAACCTCTCTTTAGACTTGAGCCTGGAATCTTCTAGTTGCAACAAGGTATTATTTTGGGCTTGTAAAACCTCACTACCAAACCCTCGAGATGCTTGGGCTAACTGAGAAGACGACAAAAAAATGTTCGGAGGTAAAATAGCTTCTTTTCCATAAACTAAGGTATAAGGTGACATGCCTAAGGAATTCTCGGGTGTGACCCGATCAACCCATGGTGCATTTGGAAGAGCTACATGCCAATTTCTTTGATTTTCTATGACTGTTTTCTAAATTCTAATGAGATTTGTATTAGTTGCTTCAGCTAATATGTTACCTTGTGGATAATGATTAGCATAATAATGCAATTCCATTCCTTTCTCATTAGAAAATGCAGACAAATTAATCGATGAAAAGTAAGATGCGTTATAAAAAACTGGGGATATTGAAACCCCAAACCTGGTCATGATATTCTCTTGTAAGAAGTCTATGACTGCGTCCTCGTTCACTTTTCCTAACAAAATTGCCTCCACCCATCTAGTGAAATAATCAATGGCTGTGAGGATGTATTTTTGTTGCAATGACGACTTTGGATTGATTTCCCCAATGATATCGATTCCCCATTGTTCAAATGGCTCCAAAACAATGACTGGTTGCGACGGCCCAGCTGCCTTCGCTTGTCTCCCACCACTTATCTGGCATGTGTCAAACTTCCTTACATAAGCATGAGTATCCTTAAACAAGGTTGGGAAATAGTATCCAGCTCTTAGGATCTTGTGGGAAGTAGTATCACCTGAAAAATGCCCTCCGACAAGACCATCATGCAACTCCTTAACAACTTTAGATGCATCTTCCTTTTCCAAGCATCTCAAAAATACTTTGTCATATTTTTTATGAAAAGAACTTCGTCAATTATCTGATAATATGTTGACTTTAAACGTAGTGCTCTTCCCTATTTAGAATTCTAGTGTTCAAGTAAATACCCCTATTGGAGATAGTGTATCAGATCCCTGTATCGAGATTCTGGAGCTGGGAATATAGGACATATGTCAATCATATGCAACTCAACGTCATTTTCCCAGTCCTCGTCTTCATTATTTTGACTTTCAGCCATTAACTTACAAAGGCCTTGTCCTTTGATGATAGTGGCTAGTTTAAATTCTAAATCATATTCTTGCAAAGTTGTTACCCAGTTTACTCTTCTTTCTCTCAATTATTTCTGCATGAAAAGGGTTCTAACCGCTAGGTGAGGAACAATTACTTTGGTTCTATTCTTTAGAATGTAAGGCCTGAATTGTTTTACTGCTTTAAAGACTGCATACGCTTGTTTATCAACGGAAGGGTAATTCAATTAAACACCTTGTAAACCAGTGCTCATGAATGATATGGGGTACTCATCTCCCCTTTCTTCCTTTTGTGTAAGCACTGCTATGAGCAAGTTATCAGAAGCAAACATGTATAAGATAAAATCTTTCTCAAAATCAGGACTTTTGAGTGAAGTGCATGGGCTATTGCGGTTTTGATATTGTTAAATGCACCCTTTTCTATGTCAATCGATTTAAACTGTACACTTGGCTTAACCATCTATTGCAAACGCTTGACTATTTGCGCAAAATCAGGAACAAACCTTCACACAAAATTTATAGTCCCCATGAAAGATTGCATGCCTTTCTTATTGTGGGGTAGGGAAATCTATGCTATAGCTTCTATCCTTTTCGGGTCTATGGAGATTCCCCTTTAATAAATGATGCGACCTAATAGTTTTCCTTCTAACACTGCAAAAACACATTTCTTAGGATTCAAAGAAATACCATATTTTCGACATCGATCAAAATTTTGTTTTAGATGGGACATATGCTCTTCTCTTTTCTTGGATAAAACTATTATGTCATCTAGGTAGACTATCACATTGTGGTCAACTAAACCCCAAAAAGCTATATCCATTGGCCTTTGGAAAGTTGCTCCAGCATTAATGAGGCCGAAGGGAATTCTCCATTAAGAAAAATTCCCCCACTTTGTCCTAAAGGTGGTCTTTAGCCTATCTTGCTCTGCTACCAATACTTGGTTGTAGCTTGAAAACTCGTCTAATAAAGAGAAAAATTTAGAGCCTGAAACCATTTGTAATATTTTCTCCATTGGAGGGACTGGATAATTACCCTTGTCTAATGCACGATTCAAATTTATGAAATCTACACATAGTCTTATGTCACCAGAATTTATCCTTACCGGTGCCAAATTCGCCACCCACTCTGAGTGTCTGACTCTGAAAATAATCTTCGCATCAAGTGAATTTTTTACTTCACTTTGAATCAGGGGTTCCATCTTGGGATGCATCTTCCTTAGTTGTTGTTGAAATGGTTTCACTCCTGCTTTAATAGGGATAACATGTTGGATGATGCGGGTATCATAAGTCTTCAAATCATCATATTTCCAAGCAAAGAAATCTCTAGATTGTTGAAACAAACTGATGAATTTGCTTCTCTCACCCGGTGAACAACATTTCCCCAAGTATATGTTGGATGATGCGGGTATCATAAGTCTTCAAATCATCATATTTCCAAGCAAAGAAATCTCTAGATTGTTGAAACAAGCTGATGAATTTGCTTCTCTCACCCAGTGAACAACATTTCCCCAAGTTCATATACTTGGGTTTAGCCTCTGTTCCAAGATTAACCAACTCATACTGCATAGATGAACTATGTGTTTTGGCATTGGATGGCTTCTTGAACTTGTAATTCAAATCAAACATTCCCTCCAATGTTCTAACCCCTTTAGGTATGAAGTTCTCGCTTTGTATATTGACTTGATGTTCCTCATCATCAATCACAGAGTCTTTGAAATTCTCATCATTTGTTTGAAAACTCCAATATTTGTGCATCATCATCGAATACCCTCAAATTGGTGATATTGTCTGGTACAACTGGCCTGAAAATCAATTCGATTGAGCATATATTATTAGTAGGCACTAATCTTGCAGTATAAGTAGCTAACAAATCAACTGCTGCATTTTTCAATCTAGGAATCGAAATGATATTAAATGCATTAAAATTTGTTATAAGTTCCCAAACTTCATTTTGGTAACCCTTTAAATATGGTGACAGACAATAAATTGTATTTCAAACATGTCTAACAATTATTTCAGAATCACCAAAAGCCTTTAGATTCCTTACTTTGAATTCAATAGCCTTCTTTAATCCCTGGATTAAAGCTTCATATTATGTTGTGTTATTAGTACATTCGAACTCTAATCTACAAGACAAAAAATATTTATTTATTTTTGGATCAATCAGGACACAACCAGCCCCTGATCCCTCTTGAGTTTTAGAACCATCAAACTATAACAACCAAAATTTATCTTCTAATTCTACAGAACTAGTGTTACTCTCTAAATTAGAAACTAAATTAACTATGTTACAATCAATATTGTCAGTTCGTGAAAACTGAAGAAGCTCAGACTGTGTATCTGATTCACTGCTAGCTTCTTCTGCCTGATAGTTTCTAGGTTCAATCTCTATGAAATAGTTACCCAAAACTGAATGTGATAAATTTATTGACTCGTTTTTTCCTTCCAGTTGCGTCACATTATGCTTCATGTGTGGTTCCCTCATCCCTTTGATATGATTCTGACAATTCTTATAGGGAAACCACAAGTGTGACAAGACCGTTGCAAATTACCCATTGAGTTTCGTAGATCAGTCCCTACTCAAAATCAAACCATATGATTAAGGTATGTCCACTACCATGATGTCTATAAACTGGCATACCCTTTCATCTGCAGATAACCGTATCAACACATTCTTCATCTCCCCTACCACTTTCACTGTTGTTCTATCCAACTATATGATTTTACATGAAGAAGGTGTGGGTTGACCATTTATCTTTCTACAAACTGAAAGAGGCATGAAATTTGAGGATCCTCCAGAATCTACCAAGCAGTTATGCACATTATGGTTGAAAATCTCAAAAGATAGTAGAAATAGCAAGGTTTGAGACTTAGATTTCCCCCCAATACTAGCTTCATTTATTTCTTTATCTGATTGAATATCACCTTGGGATCTACTGGGTTGTGGATCAAAGGCCTCCAAGAGTTTTCTTCTTTGTTGAGGTAAATTGCACATTTCAAATAAAGAAACATTTTCTTGGTTATCTTGATATCCTCTATTATGTCATATCCCATATCAGATTCTGTTGGAATTTTCTTGGTGCTTTCTGTCTTATTTTCTACAACACTCACAGGTTTATTTACCGCGGGAGCTTTCTTCCTTGTTATCACTAAATCAAGTATAACTTTCTTCATACTTTCCTTAATCTTCCTAATCTTGGTCAGTAATAAAATTTCGTCCATTATTGGTCCCTTGATTCTTATCGTGACATTAACTTTTGAAAGTTGAATTTCCTCAGTAGGCTCTTCTTATTATAGCCCCAACATAGGTGCATAGTCCCACAATACCATTGTTGTTTTAGGTGGTTCCTCTGGTTCATTTTCCTTTCTTCTTTTACTTCGGGCTCATTTATTTGAGCGTCTAAAATTTGGTTCATTAGCAAAGTCATTGAATTTATCCATTGTGGACAACTTTTCTCATAATGGGGTTCTTGATGAAAAGTGCAAAAATTATCCATTCCAACTTCAGTGAAATTCAAAACATAAGAACTGTGCGTAGGCGCTTGGGATGGACCACTTTCATCTCTTTTCTTGAAGAATGGTTTGAATTGTTTTATGGATGAACTGGCTTCTTTATCTTTTTCTAAATCAACAATCTTGTTTGATAGCTTTTGTACCATTTTAACAACATTTTCTAATTCACTTGAATGTTCCTCTTTGGGTCTAGTCAGCATTAGACTGATTAGCATTCGGGGGTACATTTCCAGCCATGATTCTACGAGGAGATTGTAGTGGAGAGTTAACAGGTGACTGAAAAGGTGAAAAAAATGGGGAATCTGGTTCCAACTGATCAAGTGGTTGAACAATATCTTGTAAGGACAAATTCACTAATTCTTCCAAATTTCCCACCAAAATTGAATATTCCATGTAAGTGGGTGTTCTTCTACGAGCTCACCTTCTTGGTAATTTAGGGATTGTTTGCAATCCTCCAAGATTCTTCACATAAGACCTTGCGTGTCTCCTGAAGTGATCAACTACCTACAAAGGAACATGGTAAAGGTGTTCTACAGTTTCTACTTCTGGGTTTACTCTTTCTTCGGGAATGAAATATTTAGAAAAACTAGTTTCAGAGTTATTACCAGTGGAATAATTTCAAGTAAACGGATTTCCTCTGCCAGCCATGTAGTGGTGACCCTCCTTCTAGTGCCAAAATTGTTGATGCCTGGAAAATCCTAGGCACCGACAGTAGGGATTCTCCCCAATAACCGTTCCCAATTAGATCGTTTATCATTTGGAATGGGGAATCCGTCTGATTAGTGGCCCGACTACCATAGAATTAAAGGAATGTTTAAATCTATTTTACCGGTTGCGGCCCGATCCACCATTTATGTGATTTTATGTTTTATAGTGAAATGCAAGTGCCTATACTAAATGCAAGTGATAGTGGGTAAGAACCTCACTAGAGATGCACAGGTATTCCCTTCGTCTTACCGCTCTTGCCCCACAATCACTCTACGGAAGCAAGGAACAACTAATATATTCTAAACTAATTCTAACTATTCCCAGAGAGCAAAGTTTATATTGAAATGAGTAAATATACTATATTGTTTACACAGAGAATCCTACAGATAGGCATTAGATTCTTCATACATAAATATAGCAGAAAAATAACACAAATACAGCTATGTGAGTTTAAAACATTTATTACTCGTTTTATTGTAGAAGATTCGAAATAGAATAATGAAACCATTCATAAACTTGCAGAAATAATTAAGCAGGTTGGAACGATCTCACATTTATGCAGCAAGCCAAAATAGAAGTATTTCTCATTCAACAATCCACATAACCATCTTGAATCTCAGACAGTCCTTCCTCCAACAAAGTTTTGGTCCTATTTATTATAAACAGAAATAGTTCTCCTTACAAAAAGTTTCAGCATGTGTGTTCCAGAAAAATTCCCCTCTCTATTCTACTATACCTTTACTTATACATTTACAAAATAACTTTTGGTTATCCATGCCCTTTGGGATTCCCTAACTCTTTGATTACAAATTTTTTTTCCTCTAGTGTGCCCACTAGGAAAATTGAATAAATACAAAATATTACATAAAATTCTCCACTTATGAATAAAACAAAACAGCCTAGGTGGGCCCAACCAATCCATCCACGCATTGCTTCCATGCAACTGCATCTTCCGCTATGGTTCTAAAATCCATAGGCTCTAGTATTCTGACTGACACCTCATGCACAACCAGTTGCAATTTTATCTCTGCTACCTTTTGAGGAGTGACTCTAAGCTAGTCTTCTAACAAGCAATTGTTGACCGTAGCTTATGCGACTAATCCTTTTACTATTTTCTCATTGAGACCTTTAATATGTTGTATGTTGAGCTCATCTTCTTGTAGCCTATCATGAAGGTTCTTCATATGGTCTTCTTGTCCTGGAAATTCTTGAAGTCTCCTGGCTACAGAGTTTGGCATCTGTTATGCATGGTGAGCACCCTTTTGTGAAATTCCATGCATTTATCCAATGTTTTCCCAAATGTAGTTGCCAATCTCGTAGCAACTTTTCTGCTGTAATCTATGATCTCATGCTCGATATGCAAATTTTCTATACTCCTTTGAGGCGCATTTTATGGAAGTTCTTCATTGGTCTCCAACCAAGTCAATTGACCCTGGATGACTTCTGTGATTCCTTCAGTTCTTGTTCTAAATTCAGTCGATATTACTGGGATCTCCTGTAATTTGATCTCGACTTACATAATCTTGTAAACTTCCTCTGTGATTTTTAACTGCACTTGATAAATTTTTCTCGTGAGCAAGAGGGCGTGCTCTCGGAGCGGCATGATGTCCATTTTCCGCTCATTTGTTACTTTCAACAGATTCTCCAAAGAACTGTTTTGTGACTCCAGTTCTGCAACTCGGGCTCTTAACTCCTCTACTTGAGTATCAGTTGGGTCCCTTTGTGTTTTCGACTTTAAAATTTTACCTTCTAACTCTTTCTTTTCTCCACTAATAATGGTATTCGTCAATACCAAGGCATCCCTTTCTGCTTCCAGGATCTGAAAGGCCTCTTGGAGCCTCTCTAAATCTGAAAGGGTGGCATCATACTTCCTCTTTGTCTCTCAACCTACTCCTTGATCTTTCCTCAAGGTCTCTTACATTTGTGCCATCTTGTCTTTGTATTGGTCAACTGCTCCTTTCAACTTGCTAACATTATAAGCATTCACATGTGTCGTTGCAACACCAATTGAGGCCACCTGCTCTGGATCTTCATCTACATTTTTTACAATAGTTTTATCAGTAACTGTGGTAACCTCAGGCTAGGTAGCCATTTTCAATGTCTTGTCAGATCTACAAACAATGGTCTTCCACTTGGGATCAAAATATACTTGATCTAGCGGAGCAGCCACATGTTTCTTAGAAGGGTTGAAAGGGATCAATCCTAATTCAACAACAGGGAGGTGACCCCCATTCAATATATTCTCTGAAGTAGAAGGAAAACTTTCTGAATTATCTTAAGCAGTATTTTGCTCCTGATTTTCCATGTCTTGATCTTCTTGCTCCTTTTGCCTCTACTCCTCGGTTATCTTATCTGCTTCTTATTTTCTCGCTCAGCTAACTCCTTCTATGTTCTTTCTTCCTCTTCCTTTTTTCTAGCAACTTCTTCTTCTTATTTTTCTCTCTGGGCCTCTTTGGCCAACAATTTCCTTGCACCTTCCACTAACCTTCGTGTGGTTTATTCCTTTTCCCTTTGTGTAGCTTCTTCTTCTTGTCTTTTCTGTTTGGAGGTATTGCTGTTGTTTCCTTTTCCGCCTATGACTGTAATTTTCTTCTTGAGACACTTGTTTAGAGAAATCATATTACAAGCATTCCAATGTACTTCTTATTCTTTGTCAAAATGACCAGAGTACTCGAAGTTTACTTTCAAAAGTGCACGGTGTGAAGCCACCTTACCCTGAGCATCATTTTTGTGAAAACTCTTTTCACCAAAATGGAAGATTTCAAGATCTTTCACAAAATTTGGTGTGCTTTTAACCTTGGAAAATTTATAAATAACGACATAGAATGGCATCAGCGGGAAAACAACGTTCTTCATATCAAACAAATAACTCCCAAAACCATCTAAGAAGAGGCATCTTACTACTTCTTTATGTACCACATAATCAATGGCATACTTGGGAAGCAGTGAGGGGGATTTGGTTCCTCCATACATCCTCAAGTAGGTGCCCTCTTCATAAAAGAAATAGTCTCTGTATACCATTATAACGTCCCGAGCACCATTAGACATGCATTTACATTCTTCAAGGAAAATTAACTAGTAAAGGGGCATTAAGAACTCCTCACAAATGAGCTTGTAAAAGTTGTGATATTTGTGAGCCCACAAAATTTGGTACGCTGTATAGATGGGCTATTTTCCTTCCTTCCAACTACAATTTAGCTTCTCAAATGGATGTAAGTAGAGTATGCAGTCAATCAGAAAGGATCCCATATAGAACTCAGAATTTCACCGGAGCAATCCTTCCTATGTTGCGGTTATATAGGACAACAAACTGTTAGCTATGATATCTTCCCAATTGAACATAGTCCCCTCCATAGTTACATGGTACATCAATGGTATCCACCCAATCTTGTAAAATTTTCCATCAACTCTACCAAAGATCTTGTTAAGAATTAGGCTACTAGCCTATATGGGGTGCGTAGACTAGCAGTCTCATATTCCCTAGATGCCCTTTGTCAAAAGGACTTTCCCTCTGTCATCATCATCTTCGCACATCCAATGTAATCAATAGTTAGACTATTTAGCCAATCATTGGTCATGCTGACCTCTGAAACTGGAAAATTGTAATCTTTGGCTATGAATGCAAAAGTAAAAGAGGAAAGTCCTTTGTCTTCAACATTATACATAATCATCCCTTTCGCATCATCCTTAGACAATACCCATCTAATCACCTCAGAGCAAGGAAACAGTTCCGGTCGTGTGGATACTTTTGTAATCCCTGATCTTAGTATGTTTCCAAATAAGGGTAAATATTCCAAGCCTACGTCTAGAACCTTCTGATATTGGAGAATATGATATATTTGTCCCCACTTGAATTCAGGCTCGACCCCAGTGACAGATTTAGTGTCCTCGTATATTATTTCTACTCAAGGCATGATTTCTAGGTCTGATTCTTCATCTTCAACTTTAGCTTTCTTCTTGTGTTTCTTAGGCATGGTATCGGATGTAGACTGAGCCTGTAGCAAACACACCAAACTTGTCTTAGCATCCCTATGATCATAAACTGTATATATTCATGCACACAAGAAATGAAGAAATATTGTAAACTTGCAATGCATATAAGGAAGTTATCATTGTCTCCTAACAAATCATTTCTTTTCAGAATAATATTGACTAGTATTTTACCATATTGTCTTTAGCTGTGAGACATCAGCTATGCACGTAAACCCTGGTGTACTACCAAAACAACGAAACCTAATGTAGGGTAAAAATGGGTGACTACACCTAGTCCGCATGTAGGTTCAAAATGTCGTGCTGAGAGTTCATTTGGCATCCTAAGTCAGGGGTCGATAAAACAGATTTCCAAACCCTATGTATGAAAACAATAAAGGCCTGCAGAGCAACAAACCAGAGAAAATGGTAATTTCATGGCACTAGCTACCAGGGCCAACACCTCTTGATGGGAAACCTAGATTTACAAAGCGAAGGCACCACGACCTCATGGGTTAAGGCTTCACAACCCTTGTCACTACAGACAGATAATAACCAGGTAAGGAATGGCCGGCCCAAAACTAGGGCTATCTTAGGTCCACCATTACGCACCCAGGGCTGTGAGAAAGCCATGTATGAATGACAAAGGTAGGAAATGGCTGGGAGCAGGTAGAAAATAACACCTTGCCCAGGGTGGGCTAGGTCAATAAAAAATAGATGGGTCGTAAATCTTGCTAAAGACAAAACAAGAGGCTGCGGAGAGGGTTTTTAAACCCGACGACGAATGCAACAACCCTAACTTTGCAAAAGGAAAACTCTCAACGCAAAAAAAATATAAAGAAAATTCCACCTAACCAATTAAACAAATCACGGCAGGATAGTATCCTACCTAGCCAAGATCATTTGGTGGTTGGTTGAAAAAAAACTCGAGGCCAACTGCTATGAAAATTACAAGTGGAAATCTTTGATAGGCATACGCTCTGAATGGTAGTTTCTCCATAGTCTTCAACAACCGTGACAGGCGCTCAAAACCAATAAGCTCCATAGGCCACAACAACTCTTAACACTTACAATCACACCGTGAAAATTGCAATGCACCCAATGGCTATGCATATGAGAGCACGAGGAAAATACTTAATGCGATCGGTAAAATCTTTACACCGCATGAGTGTGAAGGAACGCCATTTGGGGCCTAAATAAGAGCATCGGTAAAACCGCATCGATGAGTTAAGTAAAAACCTCTGATTGCGGCGGCTCAAAAAACCACTACTCTTTCACAAAATTGGTCATTAACGCAACAAAATTGGTCATTAACGCAAAAGTTCTCCATCGTCTTCGAAAAGACAACCAAAAGAAAAACCACCACTGTCGGAAAAGGATCCAAAAAATGCCCGATTAACACCCATCGACAGAATTTAACAATGAAAGAACTCAAGGGGCCCAAAGGAACCGATTCCGAAAGGGAAAAGATAGTCGCCGTTGTTGGCCATCTTTGGATGAAACGACCCAGAAAAACTGTTAGATACAAAGGCAAGACTCGATCGATATTATCGGCTCAAGCACTGAAAGTTCCCCGCACAATCGGTTAGAAACCATTGAGTGGTAATCCTAAAGGCATCCACTGTGTCAGCTGAAACACAACTATTTTTTCGATACACCGGGTCAAAATATCATCATTAAGTCGTCTTGAAGACTTCGGAAGGAAGAGTGTAAAATCTCCACTATGTCGACGAAAAGACCAAATTTTTTTCAACAAATCGGATCAAATCAAAATGATTTTCATCCTTGGTGTGAAAAAACAAAATTCCTTCAGCGTAATAAAAAATAAAACCAAGTCATTAACAACAAATTTTTCAAAGGGCAGAAAAATCCTAAGTAAAACCAAAAACTAAGAAATCAAAAGGGGGGCCCTAAAACATGAATTTTTTTTGGGGTAGTGGTTGTAGCAGCAACAGGTTGCAACCATATGGTCAAAACAAAACCATAGAATATAGTTTTAACCACCCAAAGTTTGATGACATATATGGTATATAGTTTGTATAATACCAAAAACCATTAACCAAATTTTTGTTTCCATCCATTGGCAATGACTATATGTTATGTGTGGTGCCACTAATATAACACGTTCCCAATGGTTGTTTGGTTTGTTAATATGTCATCACTATACATGATGTATATCTTTCTTAACATGGGGAGGTCCTGGGGTCAAACCCGCGAGATCACCAATGGTTACCCAATACAATAATAAAATAATTAATTGCCACATGTGACGCCATGTGTAAAAATGCCATTGGTCCATGCAATATGCCAAGTGGATGCTACGTATATTGTCAACTAGACACCACTTCATGCCAAATCAACTATGACTTGTCAATAATAATAAAAATTAATTGTCATATGCGATACCATGTGTAAAAATTCCATTGGTCCATGCAATATGGCAAGTGGATGCTACGTATATTGTCACTTTACACCACTTCATGCCAACTCAACTTTGACTTGTCACATGGAGCTATAAAGGGATCCCATGCATACCACCAACTAGGCACCATGTCATGCCAACTCATCTCTAAACTATCATGTGGTGCTACATAGGGATTCCATGTAGGTGTTGTATAGTCCAGGTGTCGCCCTTTCAATGATGCCACGTGGAACCCCTTTCGCCATTCTGAACAATGCCAAAATTGTTTTGTCAAAACTTCAAAGTTTAATATCTCGACCATCCAAAGTCAGCTTGAGGTGAAACAAACGTTGATAGTAAGCTCTTCTTGAGATCTTCGCAATGGTTCCATCCTTCTTGAAAATTGATAAATTTTATTCTAGAGTATCTTTAGATCCTCTTGGATCACTCATGATTAATTTAATTGGGTCGAGAATCGAGTTCGACCAAGCTAAATATTCTCCAATGGTTTTCTTAATGTAAGCAATATGAATCAACTCAACATCAACTACTAAATAATCATTGTTGTAGTATCTCATCTTCCATAATAATGTGGTCCCACACTAAGCTATGTTTGCACCAAAAAAATATTTCACGTGGCAAAGTTGTTATGCATATATCGTTGGGTTATTGCACCAATTTTTTGTGTACGCTTCTACTAATCTTAATTGTTCATGCTTTAAATTATGTTCAATATACAAAGGTTTTCCATTAATTTTTCCAACACCCCCTCTTAATGGGAAATCATTCTCCTTCACACAAAAAATCCCTTTGTATTTTTTGAAATTTTTATTTTCTTAGAGGGTTCATAAAAATGTTTGATAATTTGTCGATGGTTTTGTAGAACAACAACTAAGTTTGGCCTTCTTCTTGCAATTGTCTTATATAATTATTGTGTACTTTAATCTGATTATTCATTGAATAGAAAATTGCATTCTTTGTGAATTTAATATTCCTTTAGTTATGGCATTAAAATATTGTAGGTCCATCATGCATAATGCCCATGTCATCTCATATTTATCATAGCCAAAAAAATTTACATGTGTCATTCAACGCGCCTTTATATTATAGTTCTATTAAAGATAATACAACATTTCTCTATTTTTATTACTCCAAATCACCATTTCTAATATGAAATGCATAACGAGATTTTGACTTCTTGTCTTCTACACATCTGAACCCATCAAAATCAATGTATATAATGACATAGAGCTACTGAAGAACATGTACAAAGTAGCCACAGTATTTGCATTTCAAGGTAAGGGTTTAATATTGATCTAAATAGATTAATCATAAAATTGCATTAATTGCGTCTATTCATTTGGCTTTATGATAAGGACATGCCCATTCATTATACAAGCACCATGTAACAAATTCAATTATTTATTCATCACAACTAACAGTTGGTGTATTAGTGTGCATTACAAGTCATCCTCCCATAAATGCTTCAACCTTAAAGTATAGGTAGGGATGGATGATAGAAGCGAAATTCCTCGCATGTCCAAGGGGCATCATCCCTGGGTAAATTACCATGTTTGATGACATACTTGGTAAGGTTCTTAGAACAAATTATTCGGTTCTTGTCTCCAAAATTCCTTCAAGTTCCAATCCTAGTTGTCCTTATTAATCTATCTGTGGAACATTTGCCTAAACAAATGTTACTCGATCCAATTTCTTCTTTAAGAGACACGGAAACCATCATGTAAAATTCTCTTATTAGGCATATCAAGCACATAAGCAACTTTGCTTGCATGTTTACAGACTTGGTAAGGACCATAGAACCTTGGTGCTAATTTCCATTTTTTGGAATCCATCGAGGAGTTTTGTTTATAAGGTTGAAGGAAAACAAATACCCAAACAAATCCTTAACTATTAACACCCAAATATTCTATGCAACATAATCACGCACCATTGATAGTTCATAGTCATATTTAAGAGGGAGCCATTTTTTTTAAATATGATAGGCAATATTATACCACTATTCAGCTAACTGCAATTATCTATGCCACTAAAGTTGTTGGTCACTACAAAATATTTTTTGTCAATTTAAGGATGATATGATATACTCATGGTTAAGGATGTCTAGAGCCAAGGAATTATTTCCTTCTGGTAAATTTTGAATCATGATAGATGCCAATTACTTTGGTAAGCTCATGAAGCTTGCTATAATTTCTAACAAAAGTGTCAACAAAATTGATAGCTAAGAGCTTGGAATAAATTCCAATGAAATAAGTATACAAGTCAATTGGTCAACAATGACAAAACTATCACAAAAGTATTGCCTCCCCCCTTTGAGACTAGGAGACCAGTGATAAAATCCTTAAATTTTTCTTTCCACTTTCGGTTTGGAATCTGTAGAGGCTTGAGTAACTCAAGTGGATAAATTGTCTCATGTTTTTGTCATTAGTAAGTATCACAATTGGAGACATAGTTCTGAATGTCTTTATTCAAAGTTCATACCCTTCCAAGAAAAAATAAATGATAGACATTATAATATGTTTGAAAATTCCAACATTTGTAGCAAGAGGAGAGGCGTGATTTTCTTTCAAACCCATTTTTTCAATTGGAAGAGTTGACAAATATATGCGACCATTATACTACAAAATGTCATTTTCCATGAAAATTACAAATTCCAAGTATGACTATTTTGCTCAAACTCACTAATTAGTTTATAGGTATCAAGTTTTTTTTAAATATTCAACTTGGACATCAAACATTCAACACTTAATGACCATTGAAATGGATCATAAGGCCAAGTGTTATTTAGTCTCCCTTGAAAGACAATTTGTAACCTAGTCTCTTTCCCCTTTTTATAAAGAATATCATAAAACCACTAGAAGGCCGCACATGCTTGTATATAAAAGACTCCTCCCATTTTGTTGAAGGTATAACATATCTAAACCTTGATGGACATGACATAATGGTCCAATTTGATGTTGTCCCTCTCTATACAGATTTCTAGTTAAAGACGTTATTAAAATCATAAAGGATATCACAAATGAAGAAACATCAAACTTGGTAAAAATGTGATTAAGATTGGCATACTTTAGCTTTTGCAGTGGATTTAATGAACGGACACTGTGGAATTGCAATGGGTTCTCCAATGTCCTTGATGGTAGCTAATATATATATGGAACATTTCAAGAAGAAAACCATTTATTCCTATCTACTCAAACCAAAAGAATGGAAGAGATTTGTTGATGACAAAAACAATATCTAATCTCATGGTGAAGAAAATTTTGAGAGGTTCTTTGCACGTCTTAATGGCCACTTCAATTATATAGAGTTTACCATGAAAGTCTAGGAAGACAAATTCTTACCATTTATTGATTCCCTAATCATTAAGAAAGTAGATGGTTCCCTATCTCGCAAAGTATACCAAAAGAAAACCCAAAAATAAAAATACTTACAAGCATAGTCACGCCATCATCCATCACATAAGCTTGGTACTATGAATATCCTTTTCATCATGGAAATAAAAATCATTGATACAGAGCACCTCAATGAAAACTTGGTGTATCTATGATAGGTTATAAGAGATATTAAGAAGGCCTTTCAAAGAGCACACACAAATGAAAGAAAAAACTAGGGAAATGAATAGAAAATAATTGTCCTGCTTCTTTACATTTGGTGGACCAATGATAAAATTGCAAAGATACAAAGGGAAAATAACATCAGGATAACCTTCTCACCCTCAAATTCCTTAAGAAGCATGCTAGAAAATACCATAGATCTTATTGATCCCAAGCATATGAAGTATGTTTATTCAATTTCCTGCTCAAGCATAAAGGTGTATATGGAAACAATGGATGCTCCATTAAAGTAAGACTAAAAGAGCACTATACATATACCATACATGATAAAGCTAAGAAATTGGCATTGGTTGAACATTATTAGGTTTCTAATAATCACATATGTGTTGAAGAAGCAAAAGTCATCGCAATTAAATAAAAAACATCTGCACAATTTTAATAGAGACGATGGTCTCACTTTAAGTGGTTTACATTATTTTTATAATCCTTGATTCACATCCTTGGGGATAAGGATAATAATAATAATAATAATTAATCATTGATCAATCTAATCTTTGGATAACATATTATGGAGGTCATAATCTTTGTTTATATTGGCATTTAGTTACAAAATATATGGCCAACATATTGTGATTAGCCACATAATTGATTACTTAATTAATCATTATAAATGAGTTCGCATTATTATCCATTTCCACGATAATCATTTTCTCTTGAATACGAACTTAGTTATGTATTCCAAAACATATGTTGAATACCAAAAATATCACATAGACATTCCATAATAATTATGGATAAAATATGGCTTTAACTTGTGAATCTAAATAATTAAAGAATATCATACCCATTTTTTGTTTAGGAGACGAGGTTTTTTTACCTATAAGTTATTTCAAACTGTTATGATCAGTCTTGACGATGAATTTTGTGCCAAGTAGGTATTGTTCCATTTCAATAATGCATGAATAAACACCAAAATTTCCTTCTAATAGTCAACTTAGCTTCTTCTCAAGGGTTAAATTTGGGATGTTCATAAGTTACTGAAAGGTTAGTTCATATTAAAATAACTCTATGTCCTAATCTTGAAGCTCACATTCCAAAGTGAATGGTATGGAAAGCCATGATTAATAGCCAACATTCATTGGGTGGATCAATTAAATCAATATTACTTCACTTCTACTCTTGGTGCATTATGGGCCCCACTTAGTAGTTCCTTTGATGCAATGTAAAACTCTTATAGTAGCTTTCCAGTGGTCTATATTTGATTTTTCCTTGTATATTGATGCTATGGCAACATATATGACATTTAATTGAGTAATGATTAGGTATATCAAACTTTCCACTAACTATCTATACATGCCCCGAGGTTGCACTAATAGGCTTCTCTACTTCATCCTTTGTCAGCTTCATGCCATGATATATTGGTTTATTGAAGGATTTATAGTCCATCACCATAAATTTCTTAATCACTTCATTAGCATACTTGGTATGAGATAGGAAAATCCGCTCAAGTTTGTACCATACTTCCATCCTAACATAATAGTGCAATAACCATTTGTAATTTGTCATGCTTTTAGTAAGTACTTTTTCACTTTTGTAATTAGAGTCATTGCTACTCCTCATTGCTACTGGTGACAATAAAGTCATCAACATATAAAACAATTGATATTAAATAACTACTCTTTGTGGTCTTCACATACAAATTCGAATCTAAATTACTTCTTCTTAACCTAACTTTCCCGAAGTATTCAAGAGTCAACAATGCATGTGCACCGTGCTTTATGTGCCTACTTCAACCCATACAATGCTTTCCATGGATTGCATAATACATTTTCCTTTCCAAGCCACACAAATCCAAGCGGTTACTCCATGTAGACTTATTCATCTATCCACCTATTCAAGTATGTGTTATTTCCATCTAATGCATTGTCCATCCAAATTGCGCTTCAATAACTAACATGGTTTGAATAGATTTCATATTAGCTACTAACACAAATGTTTTTTAATAATCAATCCCTTCTTTATGTGTATAACCTCTTTATAATAATATAACTTTGTGCTTATTTATTATTCTATTTGACTTTTACCTTGTCTTGTACACACATTTGCACCTCATAACTTTTCTATTTCCATGTAACTCTACCCGATTCTATGTTTGATTTTTATAGATTTTTCTTTGATAGTTTATATCATTCTTTTTTATAATTCTATGGGATATTTATGCTCATCATTGTAATAAGCAATGCCAAATTATTGAGGTTTCTTCTATAATCATGCACTTTTTTGAGCTGCAATTTATCTTTTGATGCACTTCAACTTGTTTCTATCTAATTATGGTTTCACATATTTTGCATTATTTGATTCTAAACTAGATTCTTCCATAGTTTTCACATACCATATTGGTTTCTTTTACACTATATATTTTGGTCTTCATTTTATGTCCAATTCAATTGTGATTGTTCTTTCTACTTCCTCATCTAACTCAATTATCGAATTACATTTGAACATGCCAAATGGTTTGATGCAACTTAGCCTTGTAGGGTGCACCTTATAACGATGAACAACAATAGTTGTAAACTTTAACATCCATCTTAGTAACCTAGTTTTCCAATAGAAACGCCTTTATCTACATGTGTAGATCCCAAGATTTTTCCTATATTATGAAACATTTTAACAATTTGAACCTATAAATAATTTATGACTTAAGAAGCTACCCAAGGATTTGTTTTGATGATAAGTTGTGGTCATCCTCCTATCCTTATAAAATGTTTCTCATAATAATGAGGAATCACACATATTAAATTTCTCAAGTGATATATTTGATGCACACCATGGTATCCAAGTTTGTTCCATACTTTTAGTTAATTCTTGCATGAACAAATTCCATTACACTTGCTTTAGAAATTATGTTTAGGGTAATTGCTTCAAATTCACATTTCTTTTGTTAGTTGAGAAATTTATGGTTCTTCCCTTGCTTTTGCTTTTTTGTTTTTTTCGGGGGGGGGGGGGGAAGGGGGGGAAGTTCAGTTTTATCTATCTCTTGGTACTAATAAGTGTGAGAGTATAACCATTCANAGTGTGAGAGTATAACCATTCACAATAAGATAGTTTGAAAGTAAGTACCCAAGCACAAGAGTTTATTGATAGTTAGCTTTGATAATCACCACCTACTTTCAAGCACAAGTTCTTGCAATATTGTGAGTGCCACTAATGAGGATGGAACTTGAGACTCATGTTTCTTGACTTTATGCCACAAGGTCATGTTCCCTCCCACAAATTTAAAATGCACCACCATTAACAAAGGGGCAATCATGCACGGATTTAGTTTTTATTGTTATAATTGATGCCTCTTTTAATAAGCATGTAGTGGATTATTGTTCCCAATGTTAACTTCACGTGTCGTAAGAAAGGGGGACAATTTAAATATACCATTAAGAGTGCTTATTAATGTGGAAAAAAATCCCATCACATATATACAACACTTAAGTAATGATGAGTGGACCTAACAATTAAGAACATGTTACCTAGGAGGCCACATGTTTGAATCAGAGGGGGGTAGGGTATGACACCTTGATAGTCTTAGTACAACCATATCACTACATTGAGGGGGTCCCTTGTCCTACAAGTAAGGATGCCTCATACATTAATTTGGCATTTGGCTAGGCCATGACATTGAAGTTAGATTATTATTTTATTATTGTTAAACGTATTAAGAGTGCTTATTAATGTGGAATGAAATCCCATCATAAAGATATGACACTTTAGTAATTGTTGGTAAGGCAACATATAGATAACATCCCAAAGCCAAAAAACACCCACAAAGCATGCCAACAATACCATTGATGATATTAGTACAAGAGTATGGGAAAATCATTATTATATAGACTTGGGATATAGATTTCAAAAGATAGATTAACAAAGGTTTTGGTGTGATAATGTGTATACACTCCTTTTAGCACCCAAATTCTTTGGTTGATGATGTTTGGGAACCTTAGGCACACTATCGTTAGTAGATGGGCTCTCGAAAAATTCGAACCGAGAAAACAAGAAAATGATTTCACTCTCGTTCAAGTAGTGAAAAAATTAAAAAAACTTAAGGTCCAAATTTCCATGTTCTAACGAAAATGATTACGGATATATATGCTTTGACAAGAATGTGCTAAATTCGGTGATACGAAGCGCATATTTTATACGAACAAAGGATCTCGTGAGGATTAAGCTACCGATACGTATGGTTATGGCCATGAATATAACTAGCTGGTGTAGGCCTCTATTGCAGCAGATAAGCAGATTCCAAAATTATCCAGCCCAATTCCCCACTCGTCCTGTGAAGACCGGTAAGGGTTTTGAAATTCCCTCCTGCATATATCCAAATGGTGTAGTGAGGAATTAATGTCTGTAATATTTAAAAAGGGAAGACAGTATTCTCTCACAGCGATTGGGATTTCCTGTAATGTATATTAAAATTGGATGGTAATCATCGTTTTTTGAGAATATATGAATTTTTAATACACTACACTTTACTTTGAATTATAGGCGTATAATGGCTGATATGTGGACGATCTACTTATGATGAGTAAGTGTAGTGGAGTCAATTAGGGTTCACGGTGAAGTCTGGAATGGGTTTAAGGCATTCTACAGTCATGGGTATTCATAATTATTAGAAATCCTGGCCTTTGAATCAATATAAATCTGCATTTGCATAAGTTTAGCTAAATAATGCATTAACGAGCTACGTTGAATCTCGTTTAACTCAATAAATTTCGAGATTGGGCACTTGCACTTGGAAACCTTGAAAGTACTATATATATATGAGTTCACTTTTTGGGAAAAAGTATGACATCTTTTTTTACCAAATTGAAACTCAGCGACCGTGATTTTTAAGCATATCTTCCACAGATGCACAGTTGTTACTATATTACCAATGCAAAGTAAACTTACTTGCAAATATAGGGCCTCTAAAGTTGGTTCTAAAATGGAAGAATCTATAATAGAAGGCAGCGAAGTCAAAAAATTTCTTCATGTTAACAGTAAGTTGTAGTTAAGAATTACCAGGGACTGATGGGTAAAAAAGTAAGTAAGAGGTTACTTAAAGTCTGGTCTGGAAATCTGAAAGACTTATGGTAATACTTGAAGCAACATGACTATTCCATAAGTAACTTGCCTTCTCGTACATGCAAGATTATCAGCCAAGAAGGCAGTTTTTAGTACCAGCATAAATCCATCTTAAACCTGAGGCATCAAATTTTTTGAGGTGTAAATTTTTTTCTTAATATTTAAAAGATTTGTGATAAAAAAATTACATGTCAAGAAATTGGGTTCTACTCTGTGTTTGATAGTCTTTAAGATGGATCTATGTTGATTTTAATTTTTTAGCTTTTATGTAAAATTTAAAATTAAGTATTTTACAACTCAAATTAGCACCTAACTGAAAAAGTCCTAATCCATTAGTGCTAGAGAGTGCAACTTCGAAAGCTAAATACCGTTGTCACCTAAGTATTTGTTTTTCCACTTTTTAGGCCAGCTCTCAAGGCCAAGGGAGGCTTCTTGATGGGTAGTTGGATTTGAGGTTTAAGAGAGCTTAAGGGGGGAAGAGTTATGAATTGCGATTTAAGTTAGATTCCCCACATGAGTGTATTGGTCATCCAAGATATGACATGACCGAATAGATCAAACACTTCACTGATAAATTAGCTCATGCATATATTTGAAATGGACCATAGGCATAAAGAGAATGACTTATGGAAATGAACACCACAATGCTTAGAATTTTAAATGTGTTTCATCCGTGGGTTATTACGAAAATACGTCCACAAGGGGAAATCCCCAATGGAGACAGTTCATAGAAATCTAGTACTTGATTAGTTTGTGAAGTTTATCCTTGAATGAGGTCCTATTGGAAAGAAAATCTCTGCAAAAGAGTGTCACCCATATTTAATGAATGCCCAGACTTGTTGGAGTGATTAAAATCACTTCAGCAAATTTTGTTTAGAACTTAAGTGTTTTAGTCACCATAAACTTGAATTTAACTTATTTAGTGAATTGAATTAAACACCCATAATTTATGAACAATGTACATCATCAAGAGCATTGTGCTAGATACATCAATTGAGCTTAACACGAAATAGAGATTCTAGAATTACAAATAAAGAGGCTATGTTAGATAAGCTTGCAAATTGAACATACAACAAAAGCTTATTTCAGAATTCAATATATGATTTGCTTAACCAAGATATGAGCATCAAACCATCTTGAAATACTTTGCTGTTCAAAATGACATAGGACAGAAAATATTAAACCAGAGTTTCCAAAATTCTAAAGAATCCTTGTAGCCAATAGTTAAATGATTATCACAGTTTAGGCATTTATTTATCAGCCACCATGAAATTTCCAGAAGTAACTCCTTTCTGTCCCAATAAATTACAGCGAAACAAAGAACATCAATTGGAAAGAACAAAGATGTTCGAAGGAAAGAACATTAATTGGAAGATGACACATTGAGGAACCAGCTAAAGAATGTGAACTATACAGTCCTACTTCATAAGGGTTGCTCAAATCAAGGAACAACTTGAAGTAGTTGAAGAAAATGTAGAAGAACGAGAGATTGTGATGACTACCTTGAATGGCCTCCCAAGATCATGGGATTCATTCATTCAAGGAGTCTGTGCAAGAAGGAAGTTGATTTCTTTTAGCTGACTCCGAGAAGAATGCACACAAGAAGAAGCTCGACTCATAACAAGAGAAGAAAAGATGGGAGCAACTGAAGATCAAGCTCTCACTGTTCACACCAGGAAGAACTATAAGGAGAACCACCATCACAACAAGAAGAAGGACAAGAAACAAAATAAGTTCAGAAAAGATCCTTCTAATATCCGATGCTACACTTGTGATGAAAAGGGACACTTTGCAAGAGACTCTCCCAACAGGAAGAAGAGACATCATGCTCATATTGCCGAAGACGATGAACAAACAAACAAAAGATTCAGAAGAGAAAAGGATGATTCAAATGAAGAGTATGTGCTAATCTCAGCACTCACGGGCACTATCTCACATGGAAGCAATGATTGGCTTGTCGATAGTGGGGCATCTAAACACATGACGGGATACAAAGAATCATTCATCGATATGTCGAAGCATGAGTCACCTCACAAGGTGAAACTTGGGGGACGATTATCAATATCCCATAAAAGGGAGTGGAGAAGCTTCATACAAGCTAGACTCCGGAAAATCTTTAAAGATGAAGGATGTGCTATATGTTCCAGGATTGAAGAATAATCTTCTCTCCATCTTTGCACTAGATGCAAAGGGAATGAGAGTTGCATTTGTTGATGGCCAAGTTCTAATGTGGCCTAAAGGAAATACAATAGATGATGCAACAGTGATTGGAGAACTAGATGAAGGCTTGCACAAACTAAAATGACATCCTGAACAAGCATTGGTTCATGAGTCAATAGAACCAAGTGAACTATGGCACCGAAGGCTTGCACATGTGCATTATAGAGCACTACCGATTGCAAGCAAAGTAGTCTCAAGACTTCCAGAAATCCAGGCAAAGCATGAAGGCATTTGCAAAAGATGTGCAAAAGGAAGGAATGCAAAGAAGACATTTCCTAGCAGTGAAAGTAAAGCTAAAGGAATATTGGAGATAGTACACTCAGATGTATGTGGGCCCATGTCTTCCATCTCACTAAGCGGGTATGTGTACTATGTTTCCTTTATAGATGATTTCTCACGTAAGACTTGGATACATTTCTTGAAAGGGAAAAATAAAGTATGCAGTAAGTTCAAGGAATACAAAGCCTTGGTCGAGAACTACACTGAAAGGAAGATCAAGACTCTGCGGCCAGATAATGGCGGAGAGTTCACCTCAGAAGAAGGCAAGGAACTCTGTAGAGAGTCTGGGATTAAGAGGGAGTTAAGCACTTGATATAGTCCTTAGTAGAATGGCATTGTGAAACGAAAGAACTGAACCATAATGGAAGCAACAAAAGCAGTGCTACATGACTAGGATCTTCCAATGCACCTTTGGGCGGAAGCAGCAAGGACAGTTGTGTATGTACAAAATCGTACTTCTCATCGAGTACTTGGCAACAAGATTCTTGAAGAGGCTATCTCAGGAGAGAAATTAGAAGTCAACCATCTCAGAATATTTGGTTGCCCAGTGTACATACATATCCCAAAGGAGAAGAGGACGAAGCTCGATCCTTCTGGGAGGGAGGGTATATTCGTAGGATATAGTGATACATCAAAGGCCTACCGAATATACTTCCTAGGATTCAAGAAGATCGACATCAGTAGAGATGTAATCTTTGATAAGGACTCGACATACTCTAGATCCAGAAGGCTACCTATCGAAGAGGTCGAGGAACCTAAAGGAACGAGAGTTCGAGGTACGAAAATTGTAGAAGCAATTCCAGAAGACCATGAAGATCATGACATGGCAGAACCACAAGAGCCTGTAGAGACACTTCACGAGAATGACTCCCACAAGAGGAAACCAACATGGGCACGAGAGCTCATACAAGAATCATAAAGGTATGGCACTCCAGAAGGGATGCATAGAGAAAGGAAAAGGCCAAAGCCTTACAATAGCTATGTGGCCCTGCTGTGTGACATCATTGACAAAGAACCTTCCACCTATGAAGAGGCTGCAGAAAAGAAAGAATGGAAGGATGCCATGATTGAGGAGTATCAGTCGATAACGAAGAATGATGTCTGAGAGATAGTTTCGAGACCGGAAAGGAAGTCTGTCGTGACTTCGAAGTGGATCTACAAGATCAAGCATGCTGTAGATGGCAGCATCGAGAAATACAAGGCAAGATTCGTAGCAGGAGGCTTCTCATAGAAAGAAGGCATAAACTACAACAAGGAGACATTTGCACCAGTAGCGAGGTACACTTCCATTAGGTCTATACTTGCATTGGCTACAGTTATGAGATGGAAGATACACTAGATGGATGTCAAGACAACATTCTTGAATGGTGTAGTCGAGGAAGAAGTGTACGTAGAACAACCACTGAGATTCGAGACACATGACAGGCAAACTCGTGTGCAAATTGAAGAAGGCCTTGTATGGATTGAAACATGCACCTAGGACATGGTACGATAGGATGGATGACTTCCTGATGAGCTTTCCGACCTTTACTTCAAGGTTGAAAGTGGAAGACCACTGATGCTCCTGCTATATGTCGATGACCTGTTCCTGACGGGAGGTAAAACTCATTAAAAATGCAAAGAGGAGACTTGCTACTGAGTTCGAAATGAAAGAAATAGGGATGATGCACTACTTCTTAGGCATGGAGGCGTGGTAGAGTGCAGATGGGATTTTCCTTGGTCAAGAAAAGTATATCGTGGAGATTTTGAAGAGATTCAAAATGCTAGACTGCAAGGCGATAGCCACACATATGACATTGAACTTGAAGCTTCTGTGTGATGCTTCATCAGGTTGGTTGATGCCACGATGTATTGTCAGATGATTGGTTCATTGATGTACCTGACGAATATGAGACCGGACATATGCTTTGCTGTGAACACCTTGAGCCAGTTCCTGATGGATCTGAGACATGTTCACTTGGTTGATGTAAAGCATGTATTGAGGTACTTAAAGGGTACAATGGATTATGGGCTCAAGTATGATATGGATAAGAATATTAACCTCACGGTTATGTTGATTCGGATTGGGCAGGTAGCGCCACTGATAGGAAGAGGACCTTGGGTTATTGCTTTAGTTTTGGATCTAGCATGATCTCTTGGTTTAGCAGGAAGCAACTAGAAGCGACTTGTATCTTCTGTGACAATCAGAGTTGCATGAAGCTATTAGAGAACCATGTGTTCCATGACAAGTCGAAGCACATAGAAATCAAGTTCCACTATATCAGGGATATGGTGGAGAGAGGAACAATAAAGCTCCAATACGTGGCAACGGACGAGTAGATGGCCAATGTATTGACCAAGCCTCTAGCCAGAGTGAAGTTCGAGTATTTCAGAGAAAGACTTGGTGTGATCCAAAACGAGACCCCTCGAAAGAGGGAGTGATGAGTTCTAGCATAGTCGAATATACAGGTTGTCTTGGTGACGTAATCAATCATGTAGGTTGTCCTCGAATGTAATCGGTCTTAGTGAAGCTCGTAGGTTATCCTTGGACGTTATCAGTCTTGATGTGCTCCTATGCTAGAAGATGATAAGAGACCAGAAGACTTAGATGCATGAGATCTCACATGGGAAATGAGCCAGGTTGTCTGAGCATAAATAGAGAGTCCTACTGTAGTATGCAGGTTGCTTGGACGTAATCAGTCTTGTAGGTTGTCCTCGGATGTAATCAGTTTTGGGGAAGCTCACAGGTTATCCTTGGACGTAATCAGTCCTAGTACAGGTTATCCGAGTGTAAATAGAGAGCCTCGACGTAGTACGCAGGTTGCTCGGATGTAATTAGTCATGTAGGTTGTCCGAGAGTAAATTGAGAGTCCTGGCGTGGTATGTAGGTTGCTCGGATGTAATCAGTCCTGGAAGGTTGTCTGAATGGAAAAGATCCTGGACGCAGGTTGTTCGGATGTAATAAGTCCTTGAGGTTGATCTGAACGAAAAATATCCTGGCATGGTACGCAGGTTGTTCGGTCGTAATTAGTGCTTGTATGTGTGTGTTCCCATGTTGGAGATGATGAGGCCACAAGGCACTTGGTGTGCACTTGGGCAGTTCTCTTATGTTGGTAGAACGCAGGTTGATCGCAGAGAAACGTAATGCACTTGGTGTGCTCCTATGCGATTTAATGCACTTGGTGTGCTCCTATGCGATTCTCACATAGTGGTAAATGCAGGTTAGATCTTGGCATGTTCCTATGTTGGTAGACCGCATGTGGTCTGCATCTGGGTTGTGCTCTGTGTACTCAATGTGTTTTGTTTTATTTTGTGCAGGACAAAGGGATGATCTAGATATGACGAGATGACGGTAGGAGATACAGGTTATTGCCGTGGCAATGTAAAGAAGGTCTTGGGATGTACCTACGTGATGGCTTGCTCGTGGATATGATGAAGACTTAGATGAGGACTAGGCCTACACCCAGCATGAAAAATGTAATATCCCAAATCTTGATATTTTCTATTTCTAAACAAATATGCTGATACAACTGGGCATGCAAACTGCCATGCAAAAATCCCTATTTTATAGGAAAAATTAGGGTTAGGGTTTGTGAGATAGAATGAACACTTACCACTGATAAACCGGCTGGAATGCTTCGGAGGAAGTATGCAAGCTCCGAGAACTGGATCGGAGATGGGCTGATCTCCTCTGCTTCCGGTGAACCCCCAGCAGCAAGACGCCCAATCAGAAAAGGATGACGCCCTCAGTGAAGGAGGTGTCCGATGGAGCTGCTGATTTGCAGGGATGATAGCCTTTCCGTGCCGGAGAGAATGCCTGGTGCATGCGGAAGTTCTGAGACCTCTAGGCAGGATAGCGACTTGCTTCAGTGAGACAGCTGCTTACGCCCCTGGGATCCCGAAACTGCTGATAACTGCTTCGGATGAGCACGGACGGATCTGATAATCACTAGGTACCGGAGTATGAAGTTGATGATGAGAATGGTGCCTGCGTTTCGGAAGGAAACTGAGATCTGAAGGCCCAACAGCTAATTAGGGCTTTCTGGCTGAAAACCCCTTCTTACGGCTGCACACGTGTCCCTGCAACGATCTATACCATGTACTAGATAACTGATGAATGAATGAAGAACAAGTGGTGAACCTGTATGGCTTACTCGGAATAAGACTAGGACAGATGTTTCACTGTCGAAATCCTGTTAGCTGAAGACTTTGTCTCCAACCCCAACTGCTGTGCTGCACGCTGTGCTGCTATCCAAGAGCTCCCAAAATAATCATAATCAAAAGTGAAGTCTCCTTTCGCTTTATCCTCTATTTATAAAGTTCAACTGCGTAAAACCTAATCTTTGACCTAATTAGGTCACTTTATCTTCTAATTTGCCGTTGACTTGCATGCATGCGGATGGAGACTTAAAAAGTGCATGCATCATTAAATAATGATTGGATGGCATGCCCGAAGGTGGCCTTTGGCCCCGGTGGCCCTTCTTGACCAAATGATGATGCCCTAGATCTTCTATGGGTGGCATCAGTCCTTAGCCGATTCCCTAGCTGTCAGTAACTGCTCGAACCCACAGGAATCACATAGGTTAGCGGTTTTGGGCCTTAAGGCCTAACTGGAAGAGGACATTACAGTCCTCCCCGCTCGAGATTGCTTGTCCTCTAGCAACTTCAAATTGGGATGCTGCAATACCTGTTCACCTTCCCAGGTGGCAACTTCTGGCGGTAGTTCCTTCCATTGAACTAAGTATTCCTTGATTACCCTGTTCCTGAGCTTCCTCTCTCTAGTCTGAATGATCCGATCGGGAATCAGTATCAGCAGTCCTTCATCATCTAAAGGAGGTAATTCGGTGGATGGAGCAATGTGTTGTCCAAGGGTCTTCTTCAGGCTAGATACATGGAACACATTGTGAATTTTGCTTTCTTGGGGAAGTTCTAGTTCATATGCCACCTCTCCCACTTTCCGGATTATTTTGTAGGGTCCATAGAAGCGGGGTTTTAACTTCTCTGCTCCTTTCTTCTTAAGTGATGACTGTCTGTAAGGCTGGAGCCTTAAGTATACTAAAACCCCTACCTCGAAGCTCCGCTCAATCCTGTGTTTGTCGGCATACATCTTCTGTTGATTCTGGGCTGTTTGTAAATTCTCCTTGAGTATTTTTAGGATGTCTTGACTGTCCTGTATCCAATCCTTAGCCTTAGGAGCCCTACTGTCTCCAAATGCCAAATCTGCATAGTCCAATGCCTCGTACCCATATAATGCCTTAAAAGGAGTCATCCTAATAGACATGTGATAAGTAGTGTTGTAGAAATACTCCCCTAGGTGTAGCCATTTGATCCAGGTTCGATGCTGCCCTGCTACATAGTTCCTTAGATATCCCTCGATCCACTTGTTGACTATTTCTGTTTGCCCATCACTCTGGGGGTGATAACTCGTACTAGTAGCTAGTTCGGTCCCCACCAATCTGAACAGCTCTTGCCAGAAGGCACCTGTGAATCTGCTATCCCGATCACTGACAATGGTCTTAGGTAACCCATGTAACCTGAAGACCTCCTTGAAGAATAACTCAGCTACTTGAGCTGCCGAGTAGTCTGATGATATCGAGAAGAAATGTGCAAACTTGGTCAGTCTATCAACTACTACATATAAACAATCTCGCCCTTGGACCTTGGGCAAGCCTGTAATAAAGTCCATGGAGATGCTTTCCCACTTATGTTTTGGAATTAGTAGTGGCTGGAGTAACCCTGCTGGATGGGTGTTCTCAATCTTGTTCTGCTGACAGATGCTACATTCCCGGACATGCTGCATAATCTCTCCCTTGAGGCCCTTCCATGAGAACCTCTCTCTAATCTGCCTGTAGATCTTTAAGAACCCTTGATGCCCTGATAAAGGAGAATCGTGGGCTTCCTGAATGATCTTTTTCCTCAATGTGGATTCTAGAACGAGGTATATCCTGTCTTTGTAGTAGATGATGTCATCCACGATCCTGTACCTGTCATCCTAAATTTGCCCATCCAATAATTCGCAAGCGAATTTATTTTTGGAGTATTCCACTGAGAGAAGTGCCCTCCAATCCGTGGATATACTACTGAGAGATAATGGGGCTGGACGCCTAGATAATGCATCAGCTACTACATTAGTCTTACCTTTTACATATTCGATCTCGAAATCGTAGGCTTGTACTTTGCTGACCCATTTCTGCTGTCGCTCATTCAGTTCCTTCTGCTCCAGGAAATACTTGAGGCTGTTATGATCGGTTTTGATTTTGAACTTACTGCCCACCAGGTACTGTCTGAATTTTGTGAGAGCATGCAAGATGGCTAGCATCTCTTTGTCATATATGGAGTAATGGCGCTCGTAGTTCTTCAGTTTACGGCTCTCAAATGCAATAGGGTGATGATTCTGCATCAACACTGCTCCTAACCCTTCCCCTGAGGCATCACATTCTACTACAAAGGGTTGTGAGAAGTCTGGTAATGCTAGAACTGGACAAGAACTCATAATAACCTTCATCTCCTCGAAAGTTTTCTGAGCTAAGTCTGTCCAAGTGAACGCTCCCTTCTTGGTGAGATCTGTGAGGGGTGCTGCAAACTGGGAGAATCCCTTAACGTACCGTCGGTAATAAGTGCACAGACCTAGGAACCCTCTCAATTCTGTAACGGTTTTTGGCGCGGGCCAATCTCTGATAGCTCGGATTTTCTCCATGTCAACCTGTACTCCTTCTGCATTGATTACATGTCCTAAATACAGCATTTCCTTCATGCCAAACTCACACTTGGACATTTTCGCATAAAGCGACTGTTCTTCTAAAATACTCAACGTCTCGTCCAGGTGTTTCAAGTGCTCTTCCCATGTTTTGCTGTAAACCAAGATGTCATCAAAGAATACAAGCAAAAACTTCTGTAGCTGTGCCCTGAAGGTGTGGTTCATGCATGACTGAAAAGTGGCTGGAGCATTGGTAAGCCCAAAGGGCATGACCAAAAACTCATAGTGACCATAGTGACAGCGAAAAGCTGTTTTGGGGATGTCCTGGTCCCTTACCCTGATCTGATGGTATCCCGAACGAAGATCGATCTTGGAGAAGTACTGAGCTCCCCGAAGCTCATCCATGAGTTCGTCAATTCTGGGAATGGGATACCTGTTCTTAATGGTCTTTTTGTTGAGTGCTCGATAATCGATGCACATACGCAGCGTATCATCCTTCTTCTTAACCAGAACTACTGAAGATGCAAAGGGGCTAGAACTGGGCCGTATATAACCAAGCTCCACTAATTCTTTGATGGTTTTCTCAATCTCATCCTTGTACCTCTTGGGATGCCTGTAAGGAGTGGTGATGACTGCTTGTGTTCCCTCCTTTAGCTCGATGATGTGTTCAAAACTTCGGTCTGGTGGTCTGCCTGATGGAAGGTCCCGAAAAACATTTTCATGTTTCTGTAGCAATGCTTGAATGTCACTTGGGTGTTGTGTGCTGGTCTCTGGGGGTTTCCTGAAGGTGACAAAACATTCCGCAGCCCATTCTATATCATCCTGTCAGAGAACTGCCTCCATTCTCTGTGACGAGACTCGTTTTGGGGGATAAGTGTTCATGCCCTTCAAAACTACCCATTTGCCATCTGGCCCCTGGAACTCCATTTCCATTGCCCTGTAGTCTGTAGTGTATTTCCCTATAGAATAAAGCCACTGAACACCCAATACCACATGAGTATCTGCTACATCCACTACATAGAAAGAGTCTGTCATCTGATAGTTACCTAAGGCAACATTCAATTTTGGGATCCAGTAGTTACACTCCATGCTGGAGTTCCCGGCTATTGCTACAGTGAACCCTTCGAACTTCTCGGTCTGAATACCTCTCTTGGCTACCCAAGCGGAGTCAATGAAATTGCGGGTGGCTCCCCCATCAATCAATACTCCTACTCGGTGACCCTGCACTACTCCCCTGATCCTGAGAGTATGGAATCTTGGTACTCCAGATAATGTAGCAATGACTCCCTCTGGTGTATCACCCTGGTGTGATTCCTCTTCTGTGGCCTCCTGCTCATAGTCGTCCTCATCACTGTCTGAATACACCTCAATGTAGTGAGCCTTCGCCTTCCCTGCACACCTGTGTCCTGGTACCCATGGTTGGCAGGTGAAGCATAGCTTCTTCCTTCTCAAGTCTTTCCTGGTGTCCTCGTCTAACCAGGTTTTCTTGGGCACATCCTGCTGGAAAGGTTTCCTGTCCTTGTCCCTAACAGGAAAATTAGTTTTCAGAGGGAATTTGTTTTTGGGGACTGAATCCTGAAGATCCCTTTCCCTGCTAATAGCATCCTGCAGAGTGAGGGGTTTGTAGGCTTTCACCCATCCCCGTAGTGGCTCTATGAGGGCCTTAGTGAATAACATAGTCAATCTGCTCTTTGATACATATGTTACCATAACGGCTAGCCTCTGAAATTCTGAAATGAAAGCTTCTGCACTACCAGTCTGCTTGAGTTGAGCCAACTCCCTGAAATGGATCTCTGGATCTTTCTTGTCAAACCTCTCTATGAGTTTTTGAGTGAACTCACCGTAAGAATGTATGGTATTGTGACCCAATGTCACCAGTCCGTGGTACCACCATTCGTGAGCTTCTCCGTCCAGGTGAAGTGTAGCCAACTTAATGGCGTCTGTCTCTGTCATGGGGTTGAGTTGGAAATAGGTATCCAACTTTTGAAGCCATGTTCTCGCTGATCCTCCGCGAGTCCCATCAAAGTTTGGGATGGTTAACCTGCCCAAGGTCTTCTGCAGCTCATAGTTGTGATTGAAACCCTTGTTGAAATTCCTGGGCCTGTTCCTACTCTTCATGTTGCAGAAATTTGAGAAAGACATGGCAGCATGAAACTCATCCCCTAAGTCTCTGTACTCCTATAATAAGCCCCAAATGGCTCGCTCGGTTCTACCTGCATGACCGGCCCCCCTACTGTATCTGCCAAGAAGTGAGGCATGGTAGGCCTGATAGAGGGTCTGCCGTATATGTGTGGAGTGTTCTGGATGTTAGTGTACGCCATCTTTCCGCTGCTGCTTGTAGATCCACGATCTACCGGTGAGGGAGGTGTACTGTTGATACCTGTTTCTGGTTTCGCTGACAGTCTGTTGATTGCATTGAGGACTTCTTTTTGTCCTTTGGCTAAGTCTTGCAATGTAGAGACCAAGCTGCGAAACTCCATCCGATCCTCCTCTTCTCCCGTTCCTTTTCCCCTATCCGAATGTATACCTGTCTGTTCCATGTTTGAATTGGTATCTTCTAGTTGGATATCTTCAAATTTTTCTGTGTATTTGCGCTTCCTCCTCCTATAGGTTACAAAAGGATCTCCTTCTGTATTCATCTACTTTTCATCTCTTAAGCCCATAGCTGGCCAAGAAAATAGCTCTGATACCAGTATAATATCCCAAATCCTGATATTTTCTATTTCTAAACAAATATGCTGATACAACTGGGCATGCAAACTGCCATGCAAAAATCCCTATTTTATAGGAAAAATTAGGGTTAGGGTTTGTGAGATAGAATGAACACTTACCACTGATAAACCGGCTGGACTGCTTCAGAGGAAGTATGCAAGCTTTGAGAACTGGATCGGAGATGGGCTGATCTCCTCTGCTTTCGGTGAACCCCCAACAGCAAGACGCCCAATCAGAAAAGGATGACGCCCTCAGTGAAAGAGGTGTCCGATGGAGCTGCTGATTTGCAGGGCTGATAGCCTTTCCGTGCCGGAGAGAATGCTTGGTGCATGCGGAAGTTCTGAGACCTCTAGGCAGGATAGCGACTTGCTTCAGTGAGACAGCTGCTTACGCCCCTGGGATCCCGAAACTGCTGATAACTGCTTCGGATGAGCACGGACGGATCTGATAATCACTAGGTACCGGAGTATGAAGCTGATGATGAGAATGGTGCCTAAGTTTCATAAGGAAACAGAGATCTGAAGGCCCAGCAACTAATTAGGGCTTTCTGGCTGAAAACCCCCTCTTACGGCTGCACACGTGTCCTTGCAACGATCTATACCATGTACTAGATAACTGATGAATGAATGAAGAACAAGTGGTGAACTTGTATGGCTTACCTGGAATAAGACTAGGACAGATGTTTCACTGCCGAAATCCTGTTAGCTGAAGACTCCGTCTCCAACCCCAACTGCTGTGCTGTACGCTGTGCTGCTATCCAAGAGCTCCCAAAATAATCATAATCAAAAGTGAAGTCTCCTTTCGCTTTATCCTCTATTGATAAAGTTCAACTGCGCAAAACCTAATATTTGACCTAATTAGGTCACTTTATCTTCTAGTTTGCCGTTGACTTGCATGCATGCGGATGGAGACTTAAAAAGTGCATGCATCATTAAATAATGATTGGATGGCATGCCCGAAGGTGGCCTTTGGCCCCGGTGGCCCTTCTTGACCAAATGATGATGCCCTAGATCTTCTATGGGTGGCATTAGTCCTTAGCCGATTCCCTAGCTGTCAGTAATCGCTCGAACCCACAGGAATCACATAAGTTAGCGGTTTTGGGCCTCAAGGCCTAACTGGAAGAGGACATTACAAAAAAGGGTTGGCTTTGTAGAAGCTTTCAATGACAGATAGTACCATTCGATGATCGACTAGAAAACGACTATGCAGCAGCAATGATGATGACTCAGTGATGACGATCGGACCAGATGTGTTGATGACTGTGGAGAGAGAGAATACCTTCCTAGTTTAGAGGGAGTGTTGATGTATTTGTAACTTCGAAAGATATTCTGATGTATATTATCATTGTATGTTGTTGTACCCCCATCAGAGATGTGTTTTCCTCCTTTCGGGATGTCATTATTGTGTATGGACATTGAGGTACAATCTCCGTTGTAAGTCGGGGCAATAGTTCCCAGTGTAACATCATGTAATGTAATTTTGGAGTCTCTCTAGGAGAAGTCGACCCTGTTAGGGTAAGAGGTCGGCCCCAATCATGTATTAGGTCAATCACTTAAAAGGTATAAATAGGGAGGCGCCCTCCCTCATTTATACACACACTCACTCACTCAAGTTCGCATGAGGAGAGAGAGAGAGACAAGGAGGAGAGATAGATAGCTGTAGAAGACTTCTACTTATTGGGTTTGATCATCTTGTGATACAGTCTTTGTGATGGAACTATTTTGAGGAAGTTTGCGGGGTTTCTCCTTTATAGTTTGCCGGTGAAAATCTATGTGTCTTGTGGATTTGCTCTATCTTGTGTATCTTGTTGTACTTGTTATTCTTTTAGATAAAGATCCTAATCAAGCTAATTAGATTAGAAAAACTAACATTATTTTTTGCAAACCTTAGGAAAATAATTTAATTTAGCCAATTAATTCAATAATGCCTCAAATGATACTAGGAGGGTCCAATTGGCCTCTAGTGGAAAATATATGATCAATGATGATAAGTAGTGAGCCGTTGACTTGGCCCTTTGACCAGGTCAAACCTGGGTTTGACCAATAAAAAAGTCAAAATTTGGTCAAAATTTGACCAAGATTCAAGATGATGGAAAAATCAAATATGATTCCTACAAGAGGTGTTAGTGCCTTTATCATTAGTAATATTGATGAACAACCACATGTTAAGTCTTGCCATACATAGGGATCATCTCAAACATAACAAGTGCAAGACAATGCTAAGTAAAGTAAAGGACAAGAGTAACTAGTTTCATATACATATTCCTTCCTAAATCAATCACACAATGTAATGCATAGATCAATCCTCTACCTTGGGCAAAGTGACATGGATGACAGTCAAAGTGTGAAGTTGACCATAGGATAGACTTGAGTCACTTTTGGAGAGATGGGAAAAATGACACTCTGACACTTGTTGGAGTGGCGAACACTAGGGAAGTAAGGTGTCTCACAAATGGATGAAATGCTTAGAAGGCACATTTTGATTCTAGCAAGCCTCCCCTTTTTATTCATTTCACATCTTTGCATTTCCTTTCACATTTGCTTTTTCATTTAACATTTCTTTGAAGCACATTTCACTTTGCAATCCTTTATTTAGCTAATGGCTGAAAGATATTGGTCGCGGATAGCCTTCTGGACCCTAGTAATGACTTGGCCTTAGCTATGATGCCAGCCACTGTCCATAGGTGCGATGAAGTTGCCATAGTAATGCTTTTTTAGGGGCAATTAGGCTTAACTTGTTAATTCAAGGATTACCTACCCTCCCAGCCACTAACTAATTTCAAGGATGAGAATTACTTGTTCTGAATCTAGGGGGAACTTTTCCAGTGACTAGGCATACCTTACTCGCATTTAGTCCACCTGGATCTACAAACAGAAAGAGATCAACGGGGTAAGAAAACTTTCGTCACACACATCAGACCCAAGACTCCAGGGAAAACATGGAGACCATCCTAACAAAGAGGTCATAGAGGGGGAGGTCCTCAAGTTCATCAGTCATGTCCAAGTCAAAGGAGTTTTGCAAAAATGGATGAAATGGATAACTGGAATAGGCTATATACGGAACCAAGAGAGAGGTGGTGATCTACACATTACACAGGCAATCAATCCTAACCAAAACATGTGCATTAATGCACCTACACCACACCAAGCACAAGTCCTACTAACAATCAACCATGTATAACAAAGTCTAACATAACTTAGTTCATCAATAAAACTTGTGAAATCCATTAATATACCTTTGTCATATACCTGATCTAAACTGCAGGTGCAAAGTATCCACCTGTGTTGACTTTGTGGGGCCAAGGGAAATGAGATCTCAACTGCATACATATAAGCATGAAGGTCCACTGTACCAAGGTCTAAAATGTATAACAGGGGATGACATGAAGAGGGCTCAACATGACTAAGGTAGCCCCTCTGATGCTGTGCCACTGTATCTGAAACAATTGCTGAAAAGTGAGATAATCCTCGAATCCTTTGATACTATCTGATAGGACACTGCATCTACTATAAGGACTGGCTCAAAACTAAGGTTTGCTCTGACAAAATGAGAAGTGGGTCCCATCTATAGAATGTGTGATAATAGTAACCACGTAGGTGCCTCCTTCATAACAGATCTCGAAGTGTCCACTTCCCATGTATATATATATATATATATATATGTATTCAAACTGTTAGAAACTAAATATGCAATGTTTTCTCATGTATATAACATGTAAGGGTGAATATAGAAAAATGACGCTAAGTGTGATACATATTTGAAACAAAATATAGGAACATCAAGACTCTAAATGATCTCCAGAGTCCAAAAAACATGATGCTACGAAAAATAACTACATATAATTAAAATCATCCTATATTGGGATCCGTATCATCAATAACACTCTCTACTTTCTCCTTTGGTCTCTGCCTCGATCCTCTAGGGACATAGTACTAGTGCATGGTGTTACTTGTAGATCCAAGCTACCATGTTGATAGTGTGAGTAGGAAGTGCTAATTTTCAAAAGTTTTCAGGAACAAAGTACTCCAAGAATGTTTTTTATATAATATAAATTTTAATATATTTTATATATTCAAAAAAGCATGCAGAATGTCAGATTAGCAAAAAACATGAAAACTTAAATTTAACTACTAGATTATTGATGGCCTTTGAAGCATCAACCATTTAGTACATATATAACATCAATCATCTAGAAATTATAACTTATAACATTGTCATCAAATGATCAACCATGACATCAAACTTCAAGTTTTAACTTTCAATAGATAACCTATCATCAACAAATTGTGATAGATAACATCAACCACGAAATGAAAATGAGCATCATATTCATGACCAAATGCAATAAAAATGCCATGACATTGGCATATGTGACAAGATATCACAATAGTTTGGGTGTTAAACATGATAATGGCTTCACTGCCTATGCTTCCATGACAAAATTCCATTTGCATTGGTGACTACATTGACTGTACACACGACATTACCAAAATCATCGCGGTCCTCCTTTAATTGACCTTTTTTGAGAATTGAATATTGCCAGTTATTGCCTTTTCTCACCATTTTTAGTAAAAATCATGTTTTTTTTTTTCAAAAGTGCAACTTTTCCCTGGCAATTTTTTCATTTTGCAGTTCAACTTGCGATTTTTCATGATTTTGTTGACAAATTGATGATTTTTTCAACTATGGATGATACATTTGTATATCTGTAACGAACTATGTGGATGTAAAGTATGCTAATTGACTAATAATGCAGTCCCAAGGCTTGGAAACTTGGGTTGATCACTTAATTTATCAATATTAGATCAAGGGGATAACTTTTACACACATGCTGGACTGTATGTGTGTGTGAGAGAGAGAGGATAGAGTGAGAGATGATATGATATAATCATATATATGATAGCTCTTATTATGCCATTGATAATGCCAAATGGTCCATGTGATAAATATACTTGCATCCAATGCAACATTTTCCTTAAATTAAAGAAGAGAAGAGAAAACCAACAAATCAAAGGCAAAGATCATAGTATGGTATAAAGAAGTTTTGGACTACTCTTATGTGCTTGACCATCTCTCAATGTCAAGAATTTGTAAATTTTCCTTTAAAGCACAACTAGGGCTTAAGCAATATATTTAAATTTAACTGAAATAACCACACATGAACTTCTTTATAGTATGCAGTGGAATATAAAACTAAGAACCATTTACAACATCAATCACATCAATAGAAACGACACAATCTTTTTGGGTAGAAACCCCTGGACAAAACCCAAGATGGGAAAACCGGTGCAGCAGTATGAGAGGATATTTTTATTAAGAAAATATAGAGCTTTTACAATATCAGAAAATCGATTTATGCCCTAGATGACAAAATTGAAACACCCAAAAATCACTGAGAAAAACTTGTGAGATGGCACAGTTCCCAATGCAGCTTGCTGCTGTTGCTGTATGGTGTACCTTTGCCAAAGTCTCCTGTCTTTCTCCTCTGCAATTTAGGGCTATCTTCCTGAGTTAGTGCTCCTCCGTCTTCTTTGCCAAAATTCTCTCTCTCACACTTCTTCCTCTGTCTCTGTCGGAATGCAACTGTGTCCTCTCCACCAATTGATCTCTCTTTTATAACTTTAGGTAAAGCGAAAACCCTAATTTCACTTTCACTTAAATTCAATAAACAATTAGATCGCTTTAATATTTTAGGAAAAATAAGTAAATACAATTGGCTTCCTAAGTTAATTCTTCACCATGCAAGAACACATGCACGCAAGAAGACCTTCCTTGCTGCTGCTAGGAAGACCTTAACAGAATCATCTACTATGTTGTAGTTTCTTTTAAAAACTTGTCTATAACTTGCATCATTCTTGTGGAATATGTTTCTGTGTCTTCCACTTGGTACGCCTAGAATCCTGTCTCTTGGTTGCTGATTCTCAAATTTGTTCTTTTCTGAAAGAGGGAGGCAAGATCAATAGGTGGTACAAAGAAGTTTTGGATTACTCATGTGGATTTGACCTTCTTCTCTCCATAGGTAGGTCTTCTAGTTGAACATATTTTCATTTTGATTAAAATGTCCATGAGGCCAACTGGTCTATGGGATGAGAATTCTTATATCTTATGTAATATTCCAAGATCCAATGGAAAAAGTATAGGGAGGCAAGATCCATAATGTGGTACAAAGAAGATTTGGACTACTCATTTGGATTCGACCTTTATTGTCTTTGTGTGTAGGTCGCCTAGCCCAATTGGATTATTTTTCAATAACTTTTCTCTAAGGTACATCATCCTTGAGGGGTGGAAACCTAGGTCCTACATGATGAACAAAAGGGGATGCATGCCCATGCTAAAGCACTATTTGTATAAGAGGAGAGACATGCTGTAAGCATATGGGTTTTTTAAAGAGGATGACACTATTCATAACAGTACAAGGGTGGCTGTCATAGCCATTTATAATTTCCCATTGAAGTTGAATTTTAATAGGATCCATTATGTAGTCTACGAGTAGGTGTTGTACCTAAGTAGGCAGACTGACTGAAATGGAATTGAAGGTGGGCGATTCATTCCACCAGGTTAAAGTGTCTTCTATTGCATCTCTTTTCCTTCTTATATACTATCTCAAGATCACAGGTTGGAAGTTGGTTTATCCATTTTTGTTGCTATTTGTTAGTGTACCTTACATCAATAAGTGATTCAAGTTGTGGTGTTCATTTTTTATAAAGAGCTTAATACGAGGAGAAATTGGCACCATTTGGTCATTGCATGAAGTATGGACAACTTTCTTTGCTGTATGTGGGAATAAATCGTTCACTGTCATTTAACTTCTTGTGGTGGAACTATGCCAAATCCAAACCTAAAAGCACCATACTTGATGTTGAAGCATTGAATGAGGTTGGGTGCAGCTACTAGCATTGGGGCTGAAGCAAGGTCTTCGTTTAAACTATCGAAAGCTTGTTGTGCCTTTGTTGACTAACAAAAAACATCTTTCTGTTTATGTTGGCAAGTGAATGTGCAATAGTGGAGAAGCTTCTTACAATTTTTTGGTTGAATCATTTAAAACCCAAAAATTCACCAAGATTCTTAAGTGTTGTAGGCACTAGGTATTCTTCAATGACTTTAATATTTGTAGGGTCAATAGATTCTATACAAAAATTGTGGCAAATCACACTTAGATTCTTTTTCCTAGGGTGTTTGTTGTGCTAAAGTAAGTGAGTATTATATCCAAGGGCGTCAAATGATTTGCAAATATCCTGCTGTAGATGAGTATGTCGCCAAAGAAGACTAGGATGAATTTGTGGAGATACATACTGAACACTTTTTTCATTAAGGTTTGAAATGTTGCTGGAGCATTGTAGAGGCTGAATGGCATCACTTGGAATTGGTAATTCCCTAATGATACTTGGATGTTGTATTTTCTTGTCTTGGATTTGTATAGGCATATGATAATAACCACAAAGGTAGGCATATGATAATAACCACAAAGGTCAATCTTAGAAAAGAACTTGCCACCATGTAGTTCATCCCTCAGATCATTAACTTGAAGAATGAGGAACTGACTTTTGGTAGTTATTCCTTTGATTTCTCTATATTCAGTACAAAGGAAATAAAAGCCATCTTTTTTCTTGGTCAAGACAACAGTAGCAACATAGGGGGATTTAATAGTGGATCTGAGCTTCCAAGAGTTCCTCCACAGACTTTGGATTTTAAACTTTTTAAAATGACTATAAGGGTAGGGCTGAGTAACAATGGGACCTTTCATGTGGACAGGCGTAATAAGTTAATAACACATTTCGTACTGTTGTCAAATGGGCGTTTCATGGCATTTCCAGAAAAAACACATTATATGTATGGAGCAATTTGGAGAGGCTTGGAATATGAGTTGGATGAGAAGGCTTTGCCCCCTTACAGTACAAGTGAGTCATGAAGCCAAAGTGGCCTTTCTTCAGAAGCTTGTTGATGTGTTTGGACTTTGGAGTTGATGGTTAGGATGCTTTTCATTGGCGTTGGGTAGTTTTATCATGCAGATCTGCACTAGTGATTTGCACAATAATTATAGACAACCAACCTTGTCGCTGTTGGAGGCCTCTCTGTTTGGATTGGTGCTTTTCCAGTCTCAGGGAGGTGTCCCTAGGGGCTCTATGCTGTAATCAAACTTATAAATTCTGTGTAAGATACCTAAATTGTTAGCACGAATAAAACTCACTTTTGGCTGCCAATGAGCAATCCAAAATTAAGAGAAGAATTGAATAAAGATAATAATGGTTGAGATCAGATCATCAAAGACAATTACAACAGTGAATAGGCGAAAGGAAAGTGGGTGAATGTGCGCCTTGAGTGAAGAATAAATGAAAACAAGTGCACTGGAAACTAACCACACAGTGAAACACTACCTAGCCAAATAGTAACCAATAAACCCAAGGAGCTGGATATCAAGCGTAAATGAACAAAATCATACTTTATTTAAGAGGTTGATTGCATCATAGTAAACAAAACATGATAGGTTACAATAGGCTTTGTGAAACACAAGGGCGGTAGTGGTGACAGGTCCCGGAAGGTGAAAGAAAAGATGGTCGTTTGCTGCTGCTGCAGAACTCCTCAGAAATCTGTCCTCAAATCTGTGATCTCTGCTCTGTTCTTATAGAAAATCCAAAAGAATTATGGATTAACTTGACATTGTGCAAGGGAGAGAAAGGCTCAACTTCCATTGATAAATCCTGCATGCATGCTGACTTGAGAAGGAAAACATCATATTTAAATTTAAACCTGCCAATAATATTTCACCCCAATGAATTTTCCTTGAATACATCTTCTCCAAAAATATCTTTCATGCAAATTAATGACAAAGAGGTCAACCTAGGGTTTTAGAGCTTATGTCTCATGCAATAATTGGATAAGGAAGGTGAATTAGGTTTTTAGCTCAACAAATATAGCAAATTCGAGTTAGGCTTTGTAGATAGGTCATCAATTATTCCCTCAAAATAACCAAGGGAAATCAGGCTTTTGACTTGATAAAATTAGCAATGCTAACAATAATATTTTCTTAGAATAGCAAGGAGAATTAGTTTTATGATTTTCCTATTATAGCAAATTTGAGTTAGGGTTTTAGACTTATCTCATACTAGGGTAGGGTTTGGGCATTAGTCTAGGGTTTTAGCCAAATTCCATATAAGTGGACCGTCCTCAAATGGATGCCACATGCCCCTTTGAAACTTCATCCTCTTGCTCAATTCTGTACTTAACTCACCATCCTCCAGCCACTAGAACCTGGACCACTACACCACTCTACTTGCCAAATATAGACCTTCTAAAAATTTAAAATAGACATGCCAAAAATAGCAGTCCAATTCCTAAAAAGGGAAAAAATTGAAACTGAAGGGAACTGCTAGGAGACCATTGCCATATATAGCATGTTTAAAAATAAACATTATTAAAATAACGACATCTCCGATGTAACTAAAACAATCTCATTAGACTTGTCATTTTGCAAGGAACCCGAAAATGTGATCAAAATCGACATGCAAGCCCTAAAAATTTAACTGCTAAAAACAACGTTGTCCTGAAATTGCTTGCATGTCACTCAAGAAAAGCTTGTCGATGTTGTGATGTCACAAGGATCACTAATATGAAAACATCTCTGACATTCAAGCCCTAAAACTCTGTCTTTGAGCAAAAAAAAAGACTACTTAAAAATAGCAGTTTCCCAGAATCTGATGGAACTTACTACAGAACAATACTTGGTCACTATGAAACTCTAGATGTACTTGAAAGAGAACCGGCGAGAGAGAATCTTGCCGGATCTTAATCCTCTAGTTGCGCAAGCAAACCTAAGGGTTAACAGCTAGGGATTTGATAATATATTCTTAGCTTTTATTAAAACGAGAGAATTTTTCCTGGTGGTTAATGGAGCAGTTCCCCAATGAATAGGGTCATTGGATACCCATGATAGTTATCAATGCATAAATCCAATTTCTATAGCATAAAAATTGTCCTTGAGGGTATAATTTTCCATTGTAAGTTCCATTTTATGTACTACACCTTTAAACTGAATTTATATATTACTTGGGACTTTGATGGGGAAGAATTTAGAAGGATCAATATGGAGGCCTAACGTTTTATCCTCTTTCTTATTGAGGATGTTCAGTGTATTGTGAAGGTTGAGCATTACTAGGAGCTTCTTCTTTTTAGTATATATGGAAAAAATTTATAGTAATCAAGATGACCTAGCCTAGTCATTGTAGCAATAGAGAGTCGAGACCAAAGGTTCTCTTGTTTTGACTAGTGTGGATTGGCCTTTGGGCCCAAGTTCATTGTGTAGCTGGTCAAGTGTGATATCACCATTTGATTCAAATTTTGTGTTAGTGACATAAATCTGTGACCATAAATTTTCCAGGATTATAAACATTACCTTTAGATGAGGGTTGAGTTATGTGCTACATAGATATCAGATTTTTTTGATTGGGGGGTGGGGGAGGTTTTGTGAATTGTTGGTTGGCTAGGGTTTGTAGGCAATGAAATTTCTATCCTTACTTTTTTCTTAGCTTCTCTATCGAGCATTTAAACCCTCTCATTTGAAGAGAAAATATAGTTAATTAAAATCTTGAATAATTGTAACGATGGAATTTTCTAAAGAGTCAGGTTCAAATACTCTTTGCCTCTATTATGATATCTGACCTTAGGTTTAATATTTGGATGTATTATACAAGGTTAGGGAAAAGTCTTGCATTAGACTCCAGAGCTTGAAACTTTTTGTGTATTTTTTAATCGACAACTTCTAGAACCACTGCTCAATTGAAGATTGTAGGGTTCATCCCAATTACAATCGACTCTTTGGGTTATCAACTTATCACACATGCAAACTTTCCAAAATCTATCTTGGGTTGTTTAGCAAATCCATCTTTCTCACATGCAAGTGTCACCCTTTTTAGGTGTTGAAAGGGAAATATTCAACCTTTTTTTGTTATGTATGCTATGTGCTTGAAAGGTTAGCTCCATTTTTCTCAACCATCTATGCACTTTAACATCAGTTCCAAAATCATCTTGCAGGACTTGCATTTGAAAGTTATATGAGATCTTGGGGTTGACCTTTCTTAAATCTTTTGCTCATCATGCTTCCATCCTCCCCAAGGCCATCCAAAGTCATGTTAGAATCTTGACTTACAAGCAATTATGTTAGACTTTCATTCTTTTAGCATATCACATCATAATAATTTTATGCATAAGGATCAGTGAAAGAAAGACATTCAACAATAAACACAAGGACACCAAACTTCTCCGCTGGGAAACCCTTCAAAGGAAGAAAACCCAACAACTTCTTCAGTATAGATTTAGTCAGCAAGTACAATGTCAAACTAGTACAATAAAAAGCTAAAGCTCTTCCACACAAAGATTTCGAGAATAGATAAGATAAGAAACCCAAAGATAAGGTGTGTTCACAATGCAGCTACTCTTCTCCCTCTAGCGAACTTGTTCTTCTTGTCTCTAGCGAACTTGCTTGAGTGCTTGCTGTGTACACATGAGAAGTGCACCTCCCCTATTTATACTTTTCTTTAGGGTGAATTTTCCTTATGGGGCCAACTTCTCTAACTGCCTGGGCCGACTTCACTACGGAGACATTAAATAATGCTTATTTAACGTTTCTTCTGGATTCTTCTGAGCCGACTTTACAAGTAGGGTTTACATTTGTTCTTAGGGGTCTTTACATGATCAATTACAATGTGAATATTCTCTGAAGGAAGTACAACAAGAATATCTTCTGAAGTTACATAATCTTAAACCAGTGATATCTAGGAACCATCATTCAGTGGAGTGTTTCGATTTTGATCCCATTCATCTAGAATTTCCGTTACTTCATCAACAAACTTTTAGAGCAATATCATCCAATTCTCCTTTGGTAATAGGTTTGTTCTGGTGGTTTTCGGCATCACTGTGTTCATTATTCCCCCATGTCACTCAAGGTGGTGGTCGACATTCTCACTTGACCGTTTGTCAAAATCTCAAATTAGAAATGGCTGTAGCTGTAGTAGAAACCCTGGAGCCTATTCAATCACTGAACTACTGCTGTGATATGAACTTATAGTGTGCCCATCTCCAATCACTATTACTTCTATGATAGTAGTAATTGAAAGCGACAGTGAGAAGTGTGAGAGAAGTAAAGCTAGAAATGTTAGAAATAAATAGATGAAGCACAAATGATTTGGGGACCCTGCACACCCAAGTGGTTTTCATTTGCAAATCCAAATAGCATGGAGGAAGAGCCCTCAAATGACGCTTTGAATATATTGTATGAAGTGACAGAAGCTATACATAAAGAGAAAGAGACCTTAAATTAAAGTTAAAGTTACTAATAAAATAATTAGGCTGGTATTGAAATATGTCATCATAAGGACCCAAGGCTAGAGCATTGTTTTTTTAATAACAAGAACAAGATTCTATTAACAGCTTAATCCGGATTCACCCACAAAATAGAGAGTTTGGGAGCCACCATAGATATTTACAAAATGAACATGCTCCTGACCATTAGGACAAAAGATGGCTTTTGGATGCCATATTACAGTTTTCAATGGAAACAAAATTTTTAAACTGTGTTGTCTACTTAATACGATCACATATTTATATCTAGTAGCAAGATTTCCACTTACATTTTTCTTATCCAAAACAGATAGAAAGAAACTGATTCTTGACATGTAAACAGTAATAGCAGGGACTCAGGACTGTTTTATAATTGAACCTGAGCATATCTCTAGGAGAGTCATCGACTATCTCCTGCTTGTAGTGTACAGAAAAGCACAATCTAAATTCTGATAGTGATTTCAAAATATACGTATTTGTAGGGGTGTTTTGCACTTCTTTTTGCAAAACCTCTTTGGACATTTCCTAAAGGGAGACTTAGGCTTTTCTTGATGTTTGAAATGGTGTGGCCATGCTTGACAACTTGGAAACACGCATCCTCTTTCACTAATCACTCTTTCTGTCTATAAGCTTGATTTGAAATTACATATGCTTTTCTTTCTTCATGTGGATTTCATTAAATTTAGGTAGCCTAGATTCTTGTCATCAGTTATGGGATTCAACTTTTCTAAGAGGATACCAAACAGTGGTTTATGAACTTCTTTATAAATTTTTGTGCCAAGGGAAAAGAAGTGTTAATGTACCCTTTTGAACATAACATTGATGAATAATCAGAAAATTGGCTGTTCTTGAAGAAACAACAGTCTCTGTTAAGAAAGATGGAGAGGCAAGCTGCTAGATTTACTACACAGACTGGATTGACTGATCAGGTACGTCCTCAGATTACTTTCTACAAGGCTTGATTAATTGCATTAGTGGTTTTATACTTGGCTGCTGTAAGGTCCTAGTGTGGCTGGATTCATACATTGATAAGTTATAACTGTATGATGAATCAATTTTGTCTTCCCCAGTGTCTTGCATTGCATAGTTTTTTATTCTAAAGTACAAATCATGTTCATCTTCTTCTTCTTTTTTGGAAATTCATCTTATATTACATTACTGCACATCAAATCATGCATATCAATGATCCAGGATGGGATTACACAAACAGCCCCTCCTTTAGGCAAGGAGTGCCAGTATATTTGCCTTAGCCCCAATCTTAAGATATTTTACATCATTGTGAAAAATTCCAAATCTGGTTCTGCTCTGAACACTGTAGTTCCACCCAAATGAAAAAGAAACAGATCCCCTTTGAATGTAGAGGCTATTTCTGTCAACATAATGGTGTTCCAAATTGCTCTGCCATATTGTTTTATCATCCCACCTGTTTCCCAAGATGACTCCTTTCCATTGAAGATAGCTAACAAAAGAATGGCGTATTCAAAGGCAATCCACAACGAAAATACTTGGGCAAATCCACTCCCAGAAAACTTTTTTGACAAACTCTGGTTTGTGATTTCATGTTCTTATTATTATTGACTTCCTTGGCTGTCTTCTGAACTTTCACTTTAATAATGGTGCTGCATCTAACGTTGTCTGGGTACTTACATTTTCTTCTTTCCTTGAATCGTCTTTTGTGTTTCTCCACGAGTTTTTTGTAATCTTGTTGGCGGGGCTTTGTCATAAGTTTTTTTTATGACACTTTATGACAGTGAGCTTATAAATGCAAAATTCCTTACTTGGGTTCATGTTGAAGCCTTAATGTTATTATTTACTTGGGGATCTGGCCTAGAATGATGGACATGTATAAATTCACGAAAGAGACAGTAGTAATTTACGCAAATGACTGTATCTGACTTTGAAGTTTGGAGACTAGTTAAATGCCATGTGCTCAAACATCAAGCTGTGGAACATTTCAATATCTCTTTGAAAGTTGTACACAGGGCTTATTTTTTAGTGAAATTTTTAGGGTGGCACTTTAACACTGAAAGATTTCTGAAGAGAGAAAGAAAGAAATCATATTAATGTCCACAGATGACCAAAGTAGGTGAATGAGACACAATTATATCCAACAACATAGAGATGAACTAGGGTAAGAAAAACCCCAGGGACTGAAAAAAATAGCTAAACCCTAAGATGCTAAAGCAAGTTGTATAAAATGAACATTGTAATCATACCGAGAAGGGGTAAATCTAAACTATATGACCCAAGTATATGTACAAGATGTCTTTAACGAAAGATGACGACCATAGCTGGAAACCAAGGCAAAAGATTGGTGCTGTCACATATCTATAATTCTGTATCAATGCTTGGAATGGAAGCAGAGCGACCAACTTGGTCATCATCTACCACTCTGGAAGGACCAATATAAGATTTTATACAATCCATGGAAGAATGCTTAGCACTGAGAGGGCCAGGTTGGTCAGTCGTTGGAGGAGGCAAGAGTGCCTCTTCTAGAAACTCCCCTAGCATCCAAGGTCCATGAATCTTCGGCAACAGAAAGGAAGCTGGTATTGTGTGCCTATCCCTCTCTATTGGAAGTGAGAAAGGGAACAAGAAGGTACTTGATGTTAAATACAAGGATATCCATGACCCGTGGACCATCACTGTTCGTAGCAGGAGCAAAGCAGAAGTGAGAACACAAAGCGCCAATTTCCAGAAGACTGCTGGTGTGCTTTTTTAGATAATATATATATATATATATATTCAAAAAAAGCATGCAGAATGGCGATTTAGTTGCAAAATATATCGAAACATAGATATTCGTAGTAGATCAATGATGATCTTTAAAGCATTAACCATTTAGTTCACAATTAACATCAACCATCTAGTATATATATCTTATAACATTGTCATCAAATGGTCAACCATAACATCAACCTTCATGTCATCAACAAACTCTAACAGATAACATCAACATGAATGAAACAGGGTATCATGACCAAAGAGTTGTCTAATGCTGAAAATGCATGTCAAGAAAGTTGTGCTGGTATCCTATCTTGGCAATCTTCACATGTGCATGCCCCTATATGATTGTCAAAGTTTCCACGAGAAAGGAAAGAAATTTTGAATTTTATTGATTGTCCTTTTGTAACACTGGGAGGTTTATGGTATGCACACATTAACTCTGAAATTCCATTCCCTCTTGATTTGACGACAGATCAGTTCTGCAGATCTATTTTCATGTTGTATAATGTCAGTCAGCTTGTATGAGTCGCTATCGATGTAAATCTTGTGACTTCGAATGCAACTTCTCCAGTAAATGTTTTAGATGCCTGTCAATTGGGAACTCTGTTCCTTTCCATGAGTTCAGAAGTAATCATCTATTGATCAGATAGATTACTTTTGCCATATTTTGGAGCTGGCATTCACTAAAGGTTTCATGCACTGTATATGCAATAATGTCTTTTATATCATAGTATTCAGCATGATTAACGTTTTCTTCTCTTCTTGGAAAGGCCATATGTTATTCTGATTCAGGAATCAAGCGTGCGGCTGAGTATCGTACCCAATCTTCTTGGCTTCTAAACGCTTTTTCAAGCCCCGATTCTCTGGTAAGTCTATACTTTATTTCAAATTCTGAGATGATTGTTGGGGCAATAACAAAGCTTGGAATTATGCAACGACCTTAGTTAAACATGGTATGTTTGACTTATTTGTTTTTCTTTTGCAAGAAATTGATGATTCTGAAATGTTTTGAATGGTGCAGTTGTTAGTTAAATTCATGGATTTCTGAGCTTGTATACTATGACATAATCACAAAGACCTTGTTCTTGTGGTTCTTTGATATCAAAGTCAGCTTATTTTACTTGCTTAATAATCTATAATTCTTAAGGCTATTTCATGGCAGCCATTTAGGTCTATTGATGTATTTATTTTCATTGATACACATCCAATTTTTTTTTTGAATTGAAGCTTCCTTTGAGTGTTGATATAATTAGTTTGTACAACTATTTAATACAAAAAATGGGCCACCAGTGCAGCCTCCACAAGCATGAGCATAGGCCAACCAAAATATAAAAACATGGGTTGGCTTGATCCAAAACACCTGCAACCATCCACCTACGAGGTAAGAGTCCTGTTACCTCCCAAACTAGCATGTGTGATTAAAGCCCCAAAGATGCACACTAGCCTAGAGGAACCAAAAAAGATAGACCAATTTCAGTACACCGATCCCCTTCGTGCTTTAGGTTGTCTCTTCTTCAACTCAAGGGGGAGTGTCCCCTATGGTTAGGGTTTAGTTAGGGAAAAGACATTGAGGAGCAAGTTTATTCCAAAAGGTTGCCCTAGCAAATGTTTGTAGTATAGAGATATACAATGTGTGATGGGAGGATAAGGGAACCCACTTCAAGTGATTAGTGCAATCCAACCTGGGGCAAATGGAGTCAATAGGTCGTTAACTTAGAGGGCCTTGCTTCAAAGATCACCAAGAAATAGTAAGTGCTCTAGGCCTCCAACCCTTCATAGATGTATTTGACGGTTTAACTTACGATCACAAGGGGAAGGACAAATCCCTCCGTTACTTCTTTCCTTGAGTGAAACCCTACACTAGAAGGTATTAAATTTGCAAAATATTGATTAGAATTAGCAGAAAGAAAAACCTCCCTCTATGTAAGAACTTCAATTGAGTCCAACATAAAACCTTATCCAAGACCCAATCCAATGCGACAATCGTGCCCTTCCAATGGCTCAAGAGAAGTAATATGAACATTGTTAGCAAAATATGATCTCCAATAGATAAGCACAATAGCAAGATAAATGCCACACATTCACAAAAGAGAAACCCTTAGACAATTTGCTCTGAAAAAAGATATGTCAATTAAGCTCCAAAAGAAAGTGAGATCCAAAAATCCAACCATGAATTGAATCGAGGAAGTAGCTCTCAATTTATAGGAGAGGCTAAAATTTCCTTTACAATAAAATAATCATTGTTTCCTTAGATCTGTTAAGATATAAGGTTACACATGTAATAAAGTGTAGGGCCCTCCTCGGGGACCTGTTGGCCGAATATATTGACCTATAGCCAACAACGGAAAGACAACTCACACACTCGACTTACTGCAATCTTGTGTGTGTTTGGGATGACAATCTCTCACAGGATCAAGGCCCTGCTGCTTGTGTAATGTCTCTCAAACTAGAGAGTCTCTTTAGGTGTAGGTGGTAAGTTTTACTTAACCAAATCTTCTGACAAATAAAAAAAATTCAATCTAAATGACTAACTACTGCTGACAACTATCCTAAGCTAAATACAGAAAAATAGTAGCTCCTAGTTCTATCCTGTAATGACCTAAATGCAAGTTAACTATCCCAGCTGAGAGCATGAATTGTTACTTTGATAACAGGTTTTATTATAAAAATGATCTATAATCCTGCATTGTTAGAAAAGCCCACAATCAACAAAAATAAATCTAAATCAACTCACAATAAAACAGTATCTTATCATAAGATAATTTAAACAGAAGATAAGACCTGTAATCAAAATAGATCTAACACAGTGTTGAAGCATGACAGGTACACTCAGGTACTAACATGAAGATGAAACAAAGTCAGCTCACACAGTTAATACTTCATGTAACACAATCTCATAATCAACTGAAAAATCATGAAGAAACTCATTTACTTTTCCATATGACAACGAATCATTCATATTTCAATACCATATACTTCATTCAGAATCCATTAAAGAGTGCTTTCACACATACTATAGCGATACATATATATGAAAAGGAAATTCAACAAAGGAGAAACAACATTAGAACAGCATGAAATAACTGACAGACTTAGCTAATGTCCTCAGTATTCTGTATAATCGAGCAGTCCTCAGAAACAGTTCTAAAGAAACACAAGCATAACAGAATAATATTATAGCACTGTAATATATTTGTTCTCCACAAGTCTTAGGATTCGAACCCCTTACTCCTGTTTAGAAATTGTTTATAAAGGGAACCACAAATTACAACTAATTAACTAAAATTCCTATTTCTAAGGAAATATATGGATCTTATCCAAATATGGTCCAAGAACGACTAGAATCATAGGCATGCTGTTATATAACCATTTGGAGAGAAAAATACGCCAAGAAGATTGACTTACTGGAGAAATCCATCGTTATATTGTCTAGGACGTGTTAACACTATATTGGATAATCCATGCTAATAAATGCTTAGAAACAGAAGTGTAGAAATCGCAGAGCAGTAATCAGTTGCAATCCCGAAACATCCTCCATTGAGTAACCACGCATAGTCAAAAGAGCACAAATGTAGGATAGCATCCAACTTTATCTCAATAGCTTCATTAACACCTGTAAATGTCAAACATAAATCTGTTTAGCAGAATACAATGATGATCATATAAACATGAACGAGATGTCTGTAGAATTTTAATTCTGCAGATATCTCTATTTAATAATTAAAACCATGTACTAAGAGCCAAAGACTGACAAAGTCAAAATATCACTAACCTGTGAAGGCCTATTCAAAATCCCCTGTGTGCATAATTGAAGATTCAAAAGACAAAATTTAGAATTCATTGTAGAAACAAAATGTCAAGTTTTTAAAGCCGATAAGACTGACAATCTAATGGGTACACTTCTCCTTGCTTCATCCAGCTTGGCTCTGAACCTGACAGCTCTGATCCTGTTAATCTTGTTCTGCTTCTTCAACTTTTGATTCTTCAACAGAAGCCTTTTAATTTGTTCTTTATATTTCAACTTCTTTCCTCTCAACACATCCCACTTCTCAATCCAGGAGATGAATTCAGTTTTTAAATCTGTGATTTCCTCCATGGCAATTGTTTGGATAACTTGAGCTTCTTTTAGGTCGGTTTGTAGGGAGGAAATGACTCGGGCATGAGGATTTTGATCAATTTGCTCTTTCGACTCTCTGTTCGTGGTTTTTCGGGCTTCCTCAGCTAGGTAAGGCTTTTGATCAATTTCTTGATCACATTCGTGGTTCACTTGCTGACTGTCAACGACCTCATTTGCAGAGGCAGACACGTACTTAAGATCTAGAATAGATGGGCCTATGAGAACTGGATTTGGGCGAATTTTTGAGGAGTCACTTACCTCAACAACCGAGATATCCCCAATACTCAAATTTCTCCTAGCAAGCAAAGCGGCCGTCATGCTGCGTGTGGTCCTACGTATAGCCCGATTGCTCATCACTCGGCTAGTCTGATCTTCAGCCTTTGTCTGCCTTATGTCAACCTGCGAGTGAGGAGGGTTCTTGTTTTGACAGGTTATGGGGATTGGCGGTTTCCTCACTCGAACTTGAGAATTATCAGCAGGGACTTCAGAATTTGTTTCAACCTTGACTTTTACATCACCGAAACTTAGGGTTTGGCTAGGTTGGGACATTTCATCACCCAAATTATCCTGAGAACCAGAGTCCTCAAGTTCAGGCTCGGCTTCTTCATTGTTTATATGCCTACGTCTAACCCTAGGCCTCTGTTTGGGCCATTCTTCATTAGCACCGAACCCATTTCGCACGAGGAAGGAATCCCAGGTTTCACCTAGTTCTTCTAGTCGATAAGACACAAGGATTTTAATTAACCCATGATGGAATAAACTCCTGTCCTTATCCCCAATATTAGTTTGATATGTGCATGCCATTTTGTGCAAGCTATTCAAGAAAAAATAGGGCATATTCACAGGGTATCCTTTGAATATCATCAACAGCCGGAGGTGATAGAATTGCGTTTGAGACAGCCTATCTTCGCAAGTAACATACCTGATGATTAGCTCCAACAAAGCCCGCCATTTCTTCATTAACAGTCTAGAGGGGAAGCTGGATTTAAACTTGGTTTGCCGATGAGTTGGGGTAAGAAACCCCTTCCAATCGTCATTCTTTATATGCTTGCCTTTGTACCACCGCTCACCTGTTTGTGGCAACCTAATGGCTTGAGAAATAAATTCCTCAGTCAACTTTAGTTCAACATCCCCAACATGTGCATTAACCCCATCGAATGTCTCTGCAAACGCCTTGGATACAGCTACATTGAAACCAGAAAACTTTTGTAAGAACCCCAGCCATCCAAACCTTAACATTACCTCTCGACACTCAAGAGCAGCATGCAAATACTCATCCCCTATTAGTTCAAACCTGGACACCGGAGCCATGACAACGATTACACCAACTCTGAGGGTTTTCGAAAACCAGACTGAAACATACTGTCGGTTTATCCATAGTTCACGCATTTCCATCAACACCCTAAAATGCCCTATTTTATCAAAGCACTACGAATCTCCCTGCAAGTTCATCATAATGCGAGTTGACAGATAAATGAAAATTAAAAACAACTTACCAGATCATAATGATCTATAGAGAAGTCAAGTGTGCGAGTTATTAAGTGTGATGTTGGTATGATGAAAAATTGATAGATGGCAACCTTCAAGTGACATGAATACCAAAACCCTAGTTTCACCATGACTTCAGCATTGATCGTTATTTTCATAATGTCGTGATGATGTAGAACAACTCATCGTTTCGACACATGATTGAATGGTTTTCAAAACCTCAAACCTTCATTCATCGGATAAAACCATAGTAATGTGACCATCTAAGGATATAATTGATAACTTAGGATCAAGCTTATCATGAAAAATGATCGGGAAATAATTTATAATGTAACCAAACCTATGTCAAAACCTAAAAAGTCACTTTAGACCCTCATGGCAGACTTTAACACCAACTCATTTCAAAAATACAAATTTGAAATAAGGATAAGCATATAGTAATGTATGGCTCATGAAAATTATATTAAATACACTTTAAAACCTTATGACAAACAAGATGAGATGAATAATTCAGAAGTGATGAAGCTTTATTAGGTCTCCTATATGAACTAGACAGTAACAGTTATCACACCATGTAGTAGCTTGTTTGAATTAATAATAATAAATTCATTTGATTTTAAAAATGCATGAGTGATGAGTGGAATGAAAATAGGAGCTACTAACTTCTGTAATTATAGTTTTCTAGATGATTAAAAGAAATTAGGGATTAAGATCATGAAAATCAAATTTGACATAAGCTGATGCTAATCCTTGTGAATCGATGAATCAATTAAACTTCTATCGGGAGTGCCTTAAGAATCAAAGATTCTTAGGGCACTCATAGAATATCCATGATGAGTGTTGATCCAGGTGAAAATATCAAATGTTGATCAAAAGATTACCAATTTTCAAATTATTCGTGTTCGAAATGCTCCGAAGGGTGTTGCTTGCCAACAGGACCCTAGCTAATGTTAAACATAGTGCAGCTGCGAGACCCATTTTCAACGAGGATGGTACCCTAGTCAGTTAACTAGGGTTCCTGTTCAGTTAACCAGGAAGAGTAAGTTCCTAGAAGGTACCTTAGGCCCCCCCCAACAGTCTCCTGGGGTTCTTGGTTTGGGACTAAGTAGGTCGATGCCATGGCAAAGTCCCTAGCATGTGGTTAGGGCTCCTATATACCTCTAGGGTATCCTGGTTTGGGACTAGACAGTTTCTTGGTTTGGGACCAAGCAAGTCCTACAAGTTGAGGTAGAGACTTCCTGGTCTGGGACTAGGCAGATTCTTGTTCTGGGACCAAGCAGTTTCTGTAGGTACATACCTGGTCAGTTAACTAGGTGGTCAGTTAACTAGGTACATACATAACCGACCAAGATGATGATGTGTGATTTCCTCTTCTCCTAAACGGTTATTGCTGGGTTGTTTTTCAAGGGACTAGCCACCCCTTGATGATGTCACTAGCACTTAACCCTTAGGAGTAGTATGGAGGACCAAAGGATCACATCATCCAGTTTGGATCTTCCTTATACATTGGTGATAAAAATATATGGAACACACATGACAATATACTTTGAGAGAGAAAAGATTAAAAATCCTTGGTCTTGTGGATCTTGTGGGTAAAAGGGGTCGTTTCCCCGCCTTGATGGTACACCTTGGTATTGTGGGAATTGTTACCACATAAGTTGTACTTAGTGGTTTTTGATCAAATGAGCTTGGTGAACTGGACAAGGATAACTTGTTCGGACTTCAGAAGACCTTCAGAAGTGCTTCTGGGAAGTGCTTGTTGTACTATATCACATGTTCATACCCCATGGGGGAATTGTAATAAATGTTCTAGCATGATAGTGTCTGTAAAAGACTCGGTCTCTTAGACTTTATTTGTCAATCTGATCAGCCCAGAGCGTTTTTTCCCTTAGTTATTATTGGTTGTTGAATAAACGACTGATAATTTCTGAGTTTTTCACTCCATACCTCCAAAGTTGGGGTGGTCGGCTTGGCATTTAGGCCTATTGAGGTTATTAGAGTCTATGTGTCAATGTATAAACATGCTAGGCATCATGGTCGAGTCATATGAACATGTCTAAGTCCCCTTAGGTTTTTTCAATCTTTTAATTTTTTAATTTTTCAGTGTTTTTTATTAAATTTAATTTTTTCAAAAACTTAGGCTATTTTTTAATAGTTTAAATGGAAAAATTGGTTTTGTAATAAAAGTGGGCCAAATAATCAGTTTCAGTCATGTAGGTGCTCATTTTCAAGCTAAGAGCACCATGTAAACCCATGAACCCACTATTTCCTAGTTTTGAGTGATTTTCCATCACTCAGGTCAGAAAGCCCCAAAAAATCAATTATTGATTATTTTAATTAATAAATTGATGAATAATGGAGCTAATCCAAAATCCTAGTTCAGTGGATTCTCAGCCGATTTGATTGAAATCAGTCAGATCTGAACCAGATTGACTGGATGTGACAAATCCTTGATTGAAGGAGGTGATCTGGAAAGATCCAGAGTTGAACTTCAGCATCCTTTATGGGGAATTTCGCCCTCCCTCTCTCCTCCACAAGTTTGGGCTCATCTGGATGAGTTTTGGTGGATGCTTCAGTCAACAGGTTGAGGTGTCAGTCAAATCAGCTCTCCGATTGACAGTTTCACTCAGTGAGACTCAGATTTGGCTCAGTTAGACACAGATCAAGCATTGATGGACTCTCCTTCAGCTACAGTGGTCTATCTCCTTGGGATTTGCCCCCCCTGGGCTGGATCTCCTATTTTTTGTATAAATAAAGCTCAGGCTGCCTCTTCCAAGCTAGTTAGAGTTGGATTGAAGGGCTTGCTATTGTATTACTATTGTAATCTTTTGATTGTTGGAATAAAGAAGCTTTGGAGGCCAAATGGTGTAATGCTCTCATGTGTGTGGATTAAGCATTATCTTACGGCTATTGATGTTGCTGGCTTTTCCCTCAATTTCTGCATCTGAACCCTGTCTGGCTTGAACGATTCAGTTGAATCAATAGGAGTATAGTTGGGCAAGTAAGGTTGTTTTTTTTTCTATATCTCATAGCATATATGTTTGAAGATCTAGATTATACATGTTTAATAAGTTTATTTGCATGTAATTCTTGTCTCTTTTTCATATGTATATCCAAATCTCATGAGGTTTTGTGCAGGATTGTGCATTTAGCTTTTAGGTAGCAAGGATTGGATGAGCTGTGGATCTAGTTTGATTCCACTATACATCAAAAAACTTTGTGAAGGCATTGCCCCTCTGTATTTCACTAACAAGTTTCCATTGCAGATCCATCCAACAACGAGCCTTTCCCCTTCTCTTCCTCCTTTCTATTAAAATCAATCTTCTGGTTACCTGTCTCTTCCTCTTATGATCAGATCTAGTTCTAAGAATTGAATTTATATTGTTAGATCTATTTCATAAGAGTCTTGCTGCTTAGATCTGTAATTTCACAAAGAATATCATTTCATAAAGATAGATCTAGGTGTAGGAATTTCCTTTTTTGCAAGTAGCTAAATCATAGGTCTAAAGCTTGCTCATAAGGTAGTTTCTTTTTTTGTTCTTTAAAGATTTAAATTTTGTAAGAAAAGTGCATATCTCATTCGCTGCCCAAACAACAAGCCAAGATCCCAATGAAAGCTTGCTTTCCTTGGTTCCTTTTTGCAAAACTAGATTACCCCCTTTTTAAACAAATTTTTACTTAGTTTTTTTTTGGTAACTAGCGTGGTGACCCAAAACACTTTCAAAGTGTGTTTGGGCACATTTGATTTTAATTGCTCGCTGTTTTTTAGCAGGTCTAACAAAAAAGAGGAGACTCTGCCCATTTTCCAACTCTTGGACGAACGAGAGCTTCCCGGAAGCTTCCCCCATTGCTGTGTTTTGAGTTTAGCTTGTTACAAGCTTGTTGTAAGCCTTTGGATCCCAGATAACAAGGACCAAAGTGCATCAATTTCAATTTGCTGATATTGTAAATCGCTGCTAATAAAAAAGAAAGTTCTTTTCGAATAGGCTCTTTCGAGCCTATTCACCATCCCCCCTGGGGGGATTTGCGTTTGCGTCATTTTTTACTTTTTGTTCATCTTTTTCTATCTAGAGTAGTTCTAATCTGCAGGGTAGTATACTTTGATTTAAAATCATTTCCATATTCCATATCTGAGATTTCAAAGCAATTTTAATACTTACCCCATGAGCCTCCTTTTGAGCCGAAAGGTGAAGAAAGGGTCGTGGTAGGACTAATTAGAAAACCAACATTGTGTATCTTTGTTTTCTTTTTCATCAACTGTTTCATCAGCTATAATAAAATTAATCCCTCCTTGATTCCCCGATTGAGATCCACTTGGATCAAAAGAGGTTCCTGGAGGGTTTTCTTTTTAAAAAGAACACCTCTTCTAAAATTTACTAAAATTGACAAGACTCTGGTGTGTATGCTCTGCACTTGGCTGCGGTTCGTCCGATCAGTCAAGCTGCATCAAAAGCACTTGAATGACTAGATTAATTACTCCTCACCTCCCAAATTGACAAACCATCAGGCGAAAATCCAACGCCTCGAACGAACTATAAGCGGTGGCAAAATACCCAAAGGAGTGGGAACAACTGGAAAGTGACCTCGAGGCGCCGATCTCTGTCACACCCTAACGGGTGCGTTATGAACAATAGTCTCTGAGACTCCGTTCCAACCCACAAACACCTTGCGGGTAGCCGTGAAAGTTCACTTTTGGACATACTCCAAGTACCCCTCGGGTATATCTGGAGTCCCCTTTTCGCCTAATTTAACTCAGTCGCATTCCACACTAATTTAAAATCTACTAAGAGACATTTGCAAAACATTCATTCAAGCGCATGCAACCACATTATTTTCTCTGTTGACTCCATTTAAGGCACTGGTGATTTGTTTCTTTCATTTATATATATATTGAGTGTCATTACTGTGCTTATCTGCTTAAAATCTTACATCTTGTTATCTTTTGTTTCCACTGGTTAATTTCAAAACTCCTAAACAACTTAATCAATATAACACCATCACACTAAGTAATTAGCCTTAGTAATTAAATAGGGTCTACCCCCCTTGGCTTCGTTAGGAGTTAGCCTGAACGGAGGAGTCAAGAACAAGGTGACAGCCTTGACTCGATACTTGCCCCCAAGAACACACCGAGTGGCTTAAAGATTTCTGCCATGTGACCCAGGTGTGTGAAAGGCGGCAATAGGAAGGGGGTTTCCTTACCACCTTGTTGTGACCCCTCTAGTTGACTTATGGTCTTATGTCTTCCTATTGGTCCTAGCGCCCTTATTGTTTGTGTTACCATGACTACCTTTACTATGATAACTTAACCTTACTGTTTTTATTGTTTTTGTCTTGTATGACGACTTGACCATTGATACCCTATCCTAAGTTAACACAATATTATTTTATGTAACTTTCCTAAAAGATAGGGTTAGAAGGAAAGCCCTTCTAGAAGTTCTCTCAAGCTATAAATACAAGTCTTATACGTCATTGTGACATCATCCATCAAGACATATCTTAGCTCTAGTTTACCTGTGGTTGACGTCTAAGTCTGTTGTACTACTGCTAGGGTTTCTTTGTCTTTTCTTTGGGTTTCTAGATTTGTGTTTGGGACTGCTATGTGCTATGTGAAGGAAGCGACTGCCCTTTGTAGACTGTCCAACCTGAACTGTGACTGCTAGCGACCTTATACTGAGCTATGGACTGTATGACCTCTCCAAGCCAGGCCATGATTGTTGTGTGACCTTCCTTGCTAGGTCGTGATTGTTGTGAGATGATTAGGGTAGGTTGTGACTTCTTTAGGCCTGCTGGGGTTGGGCCATGACCTGCTAGAAGCCTTCTAAGGCTGAACCGTGACTACTGGTGACCTCTTTTGTTGGGCCGTAACTATGTTGTCTCTTCTCTACTGAGCCATGTTTGTTAACAACCTTCCCAGGTTGGGCTGTGACTGTGGGCTTACCCTCTTTGTTGAAATGTGGATGCAAGGAGCCTTTAAGGCTGGGCCATGACACCTTCCTGCTAGGCTATGACTGTTTTGTATGCCCTTTAGGTTGGCCATGATTGTGGTTGCCTTCTCTTAGCAGGCCGTGACTCTTTGGATGCCCGTTGGGCTGGTTTGTGACTGTGTTGTCTCTATTCTAGCTGGGTTGTGATTTTACATGATCTTTCCTAGCTAGCCGTGGATTATAGTGACCCTCCCAAGCTTCATTGTGGGCTGTGGTTCCCTATCCTAGCTGAGCCGTGGCTGTGTTAATCCCTAGATGATAGGTCAGTGGTGGTGTTAGGTCTGCTTAGAGGGAGCTGCGACTTTTAGGGTGCCTAATTGTGGTTGGGGTTGAGTATCAATCTACTGCTACACTGTTGGGAGCGGGAGCAAAAAGTTAAACTTCCATTTTGGGAGCTTTTCTTATATAATACATATTTTAATATATTTTGATGCATATATATTAAAAAAACATGTATTATGCCAAATTAGTTATAGAAAACATAGATATAACCATTTAATACACATATAACATCAATCATCTAGGTGCTATGACTTATAACATTGTCATCAAATGATCAATCATCAATCATCAACAACATCAACTGTCAAATTTCGACATATAATATTTGCCATCAACCATGAAATGAAACAAAGCATCATGATATCATATTCAAGAATCAATACCAAAGAGTTGTAAGATCATAAGATTCAAGATTCAAATGTCAAGCTTTCAAAGTTCAAAGTAGGCCATAATGTTTACAATATAGGCCATAATAAACATGAAATACAAAGTACTAAGATACTATCTACTAAGTTTTCCTCTTGCCACGAGAAACTTCCAATTTTTTTTCTCGTGTTCTAGGTGGAATAGGAGCTACTCGAAGTGATCGTGGAACATGAGAAGAAGATGAATGGCCCCCACGGATTGCCGGATGTTGTGAAGCTAAAGGAAAAACTCCTGCATCTGGAAACTTGCTGGTGGTTGGGGTGGCATCTTTGATGTATGAGTTGGATCACCATCATGATCACCCAATAGTTCAGCTTCCAAGCACTCTAATGCAATGGCTCCATCCTCCACATTAGCCTCCTCTAGATTGTTGTCCCAAGTAAAAAATGTTCTATTATTCTTGGCCACTTCACAATAATTGGAAAACAACCTCAAGTTGTAGTGCACATAAACCAAAATTTCGACCCATTCTACATTCAAACTTTTTCTCTTGACACTGTGGATGAAGTTGTAGGTGCTCCAACACCTCTTTGCAAAAGAACTGTTGACAACCTGTGAAAGCACCCTCATCGCCAATTTATGCAAATATGTGGCACCAATGTCATACATGTTCCACCAACGAATATGATTCAACCTCTCTCGATCTTTGGTTGCATGCAAGGTACCAAAGACTCCATGTTCACTGATGTATTGGCTCAATTCACTCCGTACTTGAGCACAATCCTCCTCATCAAGGTCCAACTTGTCTAATGTAAGCATATACCCATTTTGCACCTCTGGATCTGTGTGTGGTCTTTTCCTAACTCCACCACAAGGTGCAGGTTGGGCCAACCAAGATGGAGAATAATATTTTGGTCTAAGGACATATGTAAGGGCATGGAGTGGAACATTCAAATTATTCCACCTTTTGACCACATGTTTATGAATATGGTCATACAAGATTGCATCTCTTTGCTCAACAATGTTTTTGATTTGACCAAGCATGCTATCCATTTGCTCATACACCTCACCAATTACCGACTGATCTGTATCTGCAAAACGAATCATACTATAAAGGGGCTTGGTGAACTGTAGAACATATTTAACCTGTGCCCAAAGCTGACCATCAAGAACGGTGTCCTCCACCTCTTGAAAGTCATGTCTATCAGATTGGCTTGGAGCTCTATCTTTCAATCCTTGACATGAATTACTTGAGACCATACTAGCCAATGCCTCTCTTACCTTCAAAAGCCTCCTGAAGGTGAGGTAGTAGCTAGCAAATATAGTCTTCACAATCTTCAATAGCTCCAACCTAGAGTGATTGCGAAAATGTGATGGGCCATGCTATGATTGGTAATAAATTTGATCATTTTATTACCTCTCTTGTACAAGGCACCAATCCATCGGTAACTAGGGTCCTTCATCTTAACTAAATCATGCATCAAAAGGTTCAATGTGTGAACCAAACACCCTGGCCAAAATATGTTGGGATACTTATCCTTAATTATTGCTCCTGCTGCCTTACAATTAGCAGCATTATCAACGATGACTTGAATGACATTGTATGGCCCAATCTTTTGAATGGTTTCAAGTAAAGGTTGTGCAATATTAATACCAGTCTTGAAGTGATCTGAGTAGTCATGAGCTGAAAGGAAGATTGCACCACTAGCAGACACACCAAGAATATTTATCAATGGCTTTCCTTTAACATTTGTCCTCCCATCATATACAATGGATACCCCATAGTTGGACCAATTATTTGTAAACTTTCTAAGAGCACTATTGATTTTGGCTCTTTCCTTGTCAAGCCCCATGGTTCTAGCTTTGTCATACTAGGGCTCCTGTATCCTTTAGGGGCACCATTGATGGCTTATACCATTTCATGCCAATAGGGTGAGTGAAGAACATTGAATGACACACCACATGCATAGATAAACCTGTAAACTTTTGAATTCACATAATCTCTACAACCAAGGTCAAGGAAATCTGATAATTATTCTTACATAGGCGAGAATCCACTACCATGGGTGGATGATGATCTAGATCCACTACCAAACATTCTCTGTGGGGATTCATATTCAATCCTTGATCTCTTGGAATTGTTTTGAGCGGCCTTTTCTTCCATCCTGTATTTGTTTCTTTCTTTCGCTAACACTTTGTCACAGGTTTTGACTCCAGTAGCCTTACCTTGATCACATGGCATAAGCCCACACAAATGCTTTATTACAATGGAGGCATGTAAACTTTGTGGTTCCACCCCCTCTCCCTCCCCCAAGCCTTGTCACATACTTCCACAAAGGTGTTGTGTCTTTTTGTTTTTACCCCTCATCACTCTCAATCTCCTCCTCCTCATCATTATCTTCCTCTTCCTCCTCTCTATGGTATTTTCCACTCCCTATCTCTTCCTCCTCATCATTGCAACCACCAAATCTACTTCCCACCACCATCATCATGAGAAGAATTGGAACCAAAAACAAAAACCACATACCCATCATGCTTCTTGATTCAATATGAGAATCACTTCTTGCCTGCAATAGAATGATGGAGAAGAAGAAATGGGAAAGAGTAGGAAAAAAAACATACAAGATTTAAAATTTTAACATAGTGTAATATTGTTTTCAAAAACAAACAAAGATTGGGTTTTTAGAGCCTACCTCTTTATCTCTTCAAGGATGGTTGAATGTCTCCATGGGAGCCTTCAATCTTCCTTCCAAGCTCTCACAAATAGAAGCCTTCAATTTTCTTTCCAAGCTCTCACAAATAGAAGCCTTCAATCTCCCCTCCAAGCTCCTACAAATTTTCTCTCAAACAACTAACAAACCCACTCAAAGCCCTAGCAAGAGAAATGAAATCAAGCAAATGAGGAATACAATAAGTCCAAATGGAGTCCGATAGTGTTTATAAAGACTAATTGAACCCTAGCCAATGACTAAAAAACAAGTTTTTTTGGAAAAATTGAAAAACAATTTGCCTAGCTCGCGGAATCGTCATAAGAGCGATTTCGAGAGCGTTTTAACTTTTTTTTGGCCTGGGATTGCTGAAGGAGCGACGAGGGATCACTCTGGGTGCGTTGCTCCCTTATCGCTCCCTCAACGATCCTGTGACTGGGCAGGGAGCGTGTTTTTCTACTCGGAATTGTGATTTCCAAAAACGATTGCTGGAGGAAGCGATGAGGAATTGCGATCCCGGGATCAATTCCTCATCTCTTCCTCCGAGATCGCAAATTGGGAGTGACTCCCTGGGGGGGCTAGTGATTCCCTGTAGTATAGATCTACTATATGTATCTAACCTTAACCTACAACACTCTAACCTACTCTCTCTCAAGGTATGCCATCTGTTCCTTTAGTGATTTGTCGTTACAATGACAAGATCTGATTCTAAAAGTGTTTGAGTATAAGGGAGATCTAAAGCATATCTAAACCAACATTATCACTGTTTATTAGTTATTGTTCATTAGTTTGTTTTGTATAATACTATTGTTATTATTCATGTTTTGTATATTGCAATTGATAAACTGCATCTCAAGGACCAACTTTAACACAATGACCATTGGAGTGTTAAAGTTGAAAGAGATGAAAATTATGTTTTGAATTTATTACAGCAGTACTGTTCTGGATCTAGCATTGTTTTAGAATTTTTATTTTATGCAATAAAGTATAAATTTTTGTAATTTTCCTACCTCAAACCCTAACCTAACCCAAATTTCAATAGCTAAAACCATTCAAACTTAATTGTAACATCAATGATTTAGATCATAGATGCGATGGGTTAATTCAGTAAACATGTATATAGAATTTCATTGCACTTTTAAAATTATTTACAAAGTGTTAAAATTTCATATGCTAAGCTAGATCATTAGCATTTAATTTCAGTGTCATAACAAAAGCATATAAACAGGATCACTGAAAGAAACAGTATCACAAGAACAACACAGATTTATCTTGGGAAAACCCTAAAGGGAAAAACCCAGCAAAAGCTTCCTCAATATAGATGCCCCAAAAAGATAAAAGGTAAAACCCAAAAGACTGATCCTCCTTCTCCAGCCACAACTCTTTCTCTCTCTCTCTCATGCGCTACTCAAGTGAGTGTGAGTGTGTTCAAATGAGAAGCACCTCACCTCTATTTATATTCTTTCGTTCACTTAATAATTAATTTAGTTATGTAAGCTTGAGTAATCCTAATTTAATTATGTAGGCTCGAGTAACCACAATTGGGGTACTAATGACCCGACTTACAACGGAGGGGACTTCCTCATGACTCTTATTAGTTCTCTCAATTAGGAACATCGAGGTATAAAGAAATAAAAGTGATTCTCTCGATAGGAACATCGGGGACCACAAAAAAATACATGTAGAATATTCTTCGAAGTTACAATATTTCAACACTCCCCCTTAACGAGAAGGGTATTCTACAACATCAACAACAACAACAGTAGGAGAGAGAAGGCATCATCAACATCATCAGGGTGATACATCTATAAATCATTGGAAGCTTTTCAACATCATATAGTCTTCATCTTTAATTTCATCAGCAACAACACTTTGACCGACAGCATCATCATTAGTACTTTAGTCTTCATCTTCAATCTTCAGCAGCAACATCATCATCAACACTTTGACCTTTCGATCAACAACATCATCATTAGCACTTTGACCTTTCGATCAACAACATCATCATCATCATATTATGATCTTTCAATCATCATCATCATCATCATACTCTGATCTTTCGATCAGTAACATCATCATCATCACACTCTGATCTTTCAATCAGGAACATCATCATCATCAACAACAACCTACAATCCATAGTACGAAGACAAAAGTCTTTGGATCACTTTTGGACTTATAGTCCAGGGATGATGCAATCCCACCACATTCTTGACAACCGAAGTTACCGGATTCAATTACGGGATAATGACTCCCTATCACTTTAGGACTAAGTCCAAGGATGATGAAATCCTACCACGTTCTCGAGTACCGAAGTCACCGGATCCGTTTTGAACAAAAGTTCAAGGATGATACATTCCTACCACATTCTTGAGTACCGAAGCCACCGGATCCGTTCTGAACAAAAGTTTAAGGATGATACAATCCTACTACATTCTCGAGTACCGAAGTCACCGGATCCGTTCTGAACAAAAGTTCAAGGATGATACAATCCTACCACATTCTCGAGTACCGAAGTCACCGGATTTGTTCTGAACCGAAGTTCAGAGATGATACAATCCCTCTTCATTCTCGAGGACCGAAGTCATCGGATCACTTTAAGACAAGTGTCCAGAGATGATACAATCCCACTGCAACATCACTGCTCCCCCTTTCGAGGAAGGTCTTTTCGAACAACACCAAGCTTGTCTCGAAAGTGTTCGAACTTTACTCGAGACAGAGGCTTCGTCAGCACATTAACAGCTTGTTCATCAGTACTTGCATACTGGAGCTTTATGGCTCCCTTTTGCATCATATCTCGAATGTAGAAATAACAGATTTCTATGTGCTTTGATCTATCGTGGAACACTGGGTTCTCTGTTATCTTTATACAACTTTGGTTATCACATAGAATCACGGTAGTATCCAATTCCAGGTTGAATAAACCTGACATCAGCTTCCGAAGCCATATGGCTTCACAACTAGAAGAGCAAGCTGCTATATATTCTGCTTCAGCCGTGCTAAGAGCAACACTGGATTGTCTCCTGCTAAACCATGAAATCATTGCAGATCCCAGACTATAACATCCACCTGATGTGCTTTTCCCGTCTGATACACTTCCAGCCCAATCTGCATCCGTATAGCCATACAGTCTGTACTCATGGCTTCCATCATAGTATAGACCAAAGTCTATAGTCCCTTTCAGATATCTCATCACATGTTTTGCAGCTGTTAGGTGAACACATCTAGGTTGAACTAGATACTGACTCAAGGTGTTCACATCAAAACAAATGTTTGGTCTGGTATTTGTTAGATACATCAACGGCCCAATAATATGTTTGTTCTGAGTCACATCCACTAACTCTGATGAGTCATCAGCTAACAACCTCAGGTTGGAATCCATGGGTGTGGCCATGGATTTGCATTCCAACATATTGAATCTTTTCAATATCTTTGCAACATACTTTCCCTGGTTGAGAAAGATTCCTTCAGAACTTTTCCATACTTCCAGACCTAGGAAATAATGCATTAACCCAAGGTCTTTCATCTCAAATTCTTCGGTGAGTTTCTTTTTGCTTTCCACAATCTGTTTTTCATTCCCTGTCAGAAATAAATCATCCACATATAGTAATAGTATGACAGGTTCATCTTCTATAACCTTGAGGTAAAGGTTAGGATCGGCTTTACTCTTGGCAAAGCCCATGCTCGTCAGGAAACTATCTAGCCTTCCATACCAAGCTCGGGGAGCTTGCTTTAGGCCATACAGGGCCTTCTTCAACTTGCATACGTGAGTACGTCTGTCTTCAACTTCAAATCCTTGTGGTTGTTCTATGTATACTTCTTCTTCAATCACACCATTCATGAAGGCTGTCTTCACATCCATCTGGTGTAAGTCCCACTTCATCATGGATGCAAGTGCCATGATAGTTCTAATTGAAGTATACCGTGTTACATGTGCAAAAGTCTCTTCATAATCAATTCCCTCTTTCTGAGAGAAACCTCTGGCCACAAATCTTGCTTTATACTTCTCGATACTTCCGTCAACTGCATGTTTTATCTTGTAGATCCATTTGAAGGATACTACACTCTTTCCTTCTGGTTTGGGAATTATATCCCATACATCATTCCTCATTTTTGACTGGTATTCTTCAGTCATTGCTTCTACCCATTCTTTTTTCTGTGCCGCTTCTTCGTAGTTTGTAGGTTCTTGATCTACAAGATTGTTATCACCAACCTTGTAGTTGCTTGTGTGAGGTAGATCCAGGATGGATGGTAGAGGGGCAAGCAACTAAGGAGGTGGAACCAAGACTGCCTAGACTCCCAAATGGATGGTTGTCACGCCAATCAAGGTAGTCTTCGCTTTATGTTATCTAAGTCCAAGACAACAACGGGGGAGACCCGGATCTACTCCCGACAGGAGAGATCAGACGTAGACACCAGAACAGATCAAATGTGGCTTTGAAATACGTAAGGTGTTAGGTAAATGGAAATCCTAGCTCTAGGGTTTAGGTACTAGCAACTGATGAAGATGACCACTGCCTTGAGAAACGTAACTGTGGCAGGGTGAGTAAAAACAGAGTTGGGACTGTCTAGTACCAAGGAGATGGACTCAGTGGAAGATATGAAGGTATCAGGTAACCTGAGTTATCAAGGAATGGTCAACTTTTGGGGGAAAGAGGTCAGGAAGGGCTAGCGCTATGCTTGGAAATCAGTGCCTGTTCAGCCTTAGGTAATGGAGTCAGTATCAGTACAACATTTCAGTGAACCCACCTGGGATATGCCCTGATCTATGGACCCATAAAAGGATTTGGCCTGGAAAATTTAGGTTACAAGGAACTCAACAGTAGGAGGGCTAGCGCTAGGGTTTGGAGAGGCAGATCTGCAGATCTAGAGCCACCAGGAGACTATCAGCTCAGTGTTGGAGTGGAAATGATATCAAGATGATCCGATCTACAAACCCAAATCAGAAAATTTCAGGAAAAATCAGATCTGGAAAAGTCAAAATCTAATGAGGGGGGCTAGGAGGTTGAAAGTCAGTTTTTCAAATCTAGGGCAACCTGGCAAGAACTAGCTCAGCGTTGGGGGTGATTTGGACTGTGTGAGACCCGATCTATCAGTCTATGAAGTCAGAAATCAGAAAAAGTCATAACCCTAGCAGGTCAAATTTTCAGTGGGGGCGCTATGCAGTTTTCAGGCTAAAAATCAGATCTAGGTCAAACCAACAGGAATTTGACCAGCATTGCAGTAGATTCATTGAAAGGGAGGCTCGATCTATGAAACCTAGCAGTGGTTTGGCCAAAGATCGGACGGTTCCCGGATTTAGTATTTTTTAAGGGTTTTTTAGTATTTTAAGAATTTTTAGAAAAATGGAAGGAAAGCAGGTACAATGGATTCAAATCTGTTAAAGAGAAGAAAATTACCTGTTGGATTGTACCTGGAAATGCTTATAGAAGTCTTAACAGTGATGATCCTTGCCATCCTGATCAATTCTGGAAGATCCAAGTGATTTCTATGACGGATGTAAGCTCCAAGCCACCAATGCACCCCCTACCCTGCATGAGCAAACGTCAACAATATCAGATTTGCTAAGACAAGATAAAGAAACTAAATGCTATAGGAAAGTAAAAAGAAGTAATCATAGATTACAATGACACTAATGAAAACCCCCTGATCCAAGACGAAGATAACCAAACGAGTTGAGGTCCCCTTGCAAAAACGGTCCAGCCAAAACGCCCTTTTGTAGACAAGACAATGATAGTGGAAAAAATATAGATCTCACATGAATTTCCACAATGCTAGGAAGCAGAAGACTATCCAATCACCATTTGAGAACATCAGATGCAAAATAGATCTAGAAAATATCCACAGAAAAATCTTTCTATTATTCAGATCCAAGAGCCAAAGACCTTTTACAAATGAGAAGCTCTCTCCTTTAAATAGAAATGAGAGAACCACAATCATAACCGAATCCTAACCACTTTCAAAATGAGTGGCTAAGATTAAAAGATAAAATATTCTAATCAATGGTTGAGATGAGCTCAACATACAATACATGGATCAATATAACTATAAAGTACCAAAGTGAACTAAATCACCCATAAAGAGGGTACCCCACTCAACAAGAAATAAATGAAGCACATGGTGGGTCCATGGAGTGTTGACTAACTCCCTCTGGGTGTCCCCATGGCACAACAAAATAATATAATATTTTAATTCTTTGACTTTGTGCCTCCTTGAGGAAATCGTGAGCCTCTCAAAAGCTCCAGAAAATAATATAAAAATGCCTAAAAATAAGTGTGGGCTCAACCAGGTGCTGCAACTGCTGACATCACTCTCATCATTATGACTCATCCCATGTCATTTCCTTGCCTCGGTAGCCCAAATTGATTTCTTCAATAGCCATTTAATCATTTTTTAATCTGCCTCGAGAAACGTGAACCTTCCAAAACGGCCTCCTAGGGTGCCTGCATTGTCAAACTGAGCCCACCAGGCTCTCAGGGATGGGGGTACTATGGTATAAACAAGTGGCTGCACCCCCTATGCCCATACAACGCCCTAGGAGATCCAACTGAAACATCTCCTTGCTCAGACATATCAACCTGTGAAGAAAAATTGCATCAGAAAGGAAGAATGAGCCTGATCATATCTGCAAGTGCCCGAAACTAGAAATAAATTGTCTCATTAGACTCAGAGAGTCCAAATCCATCTTAAGGTGTATACTCATACCCCTCACAGGTCTCTATCTGATCATTAACCATATTCAATAAACAATATAGGGGGTACTATGGGCATAGGGGGTACTATGGTATAAACAAGTGGCTGCACCCCCTATGCCCATACAACGCCCTAGGAGATCCAACTGAAACATCTCCTTGCTCAGACATATCAACCTGTGAAGAAAAATTGCATCAGAAAGGAAGAATGAGCCTGATCATATCTGCAAGTGCCCGAAACTAGAAATAAACTGTCTCATTAGACTCAAAGAGTCCAAATCCATCTTAAGGTGTATACTCATACCCCTCACAGGTTTCTATCTGATCATTAACCATATTCAATAAACAATATAACCATCTGTAAATGATCAGACACCAATAATAACTCAGACTATCATCCATCTGCTGCAAGTGTTAAAAGAATAAAACATGCTCTACAACTCATTCAAGCAACAATCACAACAAGTAGCAGTCATTTCACTGGCGGTACATCAACCAATACATATATAAGGCTTTATTTATTATTACTCAGACTAGACTTTCAGGACTATACTCATTTCATAGTTGTAGCCAATTTGCTAGTGAAGGGTGAAGGATGAAATTGACCAGGCTAAGGCAAAGGATGAATTCCTACTTAACATCATGACACTTTGGATATGGAAAGGGAATACTCACTATAACCAATGCTGGACAAACAACAACACAAGGAATGATAGTGCCTCACAAATGGTTGAGTTTTTTAGAGAGTGCTTATTCAACTTAGGCATCATGTCTACATCAAGTTAGATCCAAGTTCATTAAGACCATCAATTTTTTTTTCGTGGCCTTTTTGGCCTATATGATCCTTTGGGATTTCACCAGTGCTTAAAAGCACAGCTAATCACAGCTTTCATTCGGGACATACTTATATTTATAAGGTCAACAATATTTGGATATAGCATATTTTTAACCATTGCTTTTTGGGACCTTTTCTTATACCTTTCAAGGGGTATTTTAGCATTTCATTGCTCTTGCTCTTTTTCACATATGTTAAGAAACACAGTTTTAGCCTTTTCATTTTCCATGGGCGCATATATAATATTTCCAATGTAGGTAGTACATGAGCTTTCAGTTTTAGCCAACAACATCTCAAGTGACCAAGGGGAGTTCTGCACAGTGCCAAACATCAAGACAACCCACCAGAATGATTTAGGCATACAATCCAACTCACCAAAGGCAAGTTCTGTCACCAACTCAGAGCCAAGACACAATATAAACAGGGAGGCTTGTCCAACAAAGGTTCTAGTGGGGGAAAAGGTCGTCCATGCCATAAGTCAAGAAGTCAGTCGGGTTGAAAACAAAAATGGAAGGTAATGGATGGGTGGAGATAGTGAATGATGAAGCCAACACTAGCAAGCCAAAACAATGGTGGGAATGACTACCTCTATTCTCCCTAAGGAGGGTAAAACCAATGAGTATAGATCAGGAACTTCAAGGTCTAAGTAGGGACATCAATACATAATACAAATACATCCAAGTCCATATAATTATGACCTCCAGATCATGACACTACATGTTAATACATGTCACAAAGATGAGTATAAGAGCAATGATAACCACAACACAAAAATAAAAGCTTAGCCATAATCATGCATATAATCCATCTGAAACATCATCTGTCCAATGAGAAAGCACTGATATAAATCTGGGCATCAATAACTGTTCTGTAATGACTAAATGGCTACATTGGTCCTCAGATCTGAGTGTCCTGAGACTCAGTCCTGACATGGGAGAGTACAATAGTCCATCAATACAATAATGATCTGTCAAAACTGCTCATCTCAGCATCTCATATGTAAGAGATCTGGCTACAAAATGTATTGTGTCTAAAAAATAGAATATGGTAGCTTGGCTACTATATATGTGATAACAAAGATCACATATCAAAGCTACATAGTTGGAAAATGTCTTGGGCCTCTTACTTACTCTTGTGGAGCCTTTAGGAGCTCCATATCTTTCTGCTTCTTGTATAATCTCTCTTGTCCAAGCAGGCTTTCTCTTTCGTGACATCTCCATCGTAGGAGGTTCTTGTGGTTCTGTCATGTCATGTTCTTCAGGAGCTTTATCTTCAGGGAGACATGTAGTTTCTTCATTTTTGGGAGGTGCCTCTGCCTCATACACTTCATGTTGGCACTTCCTAGATCTCTTGAGGGCTGCTTCTTCATCGAATGTCACATCTCGATTGATTTCCATGTGATGGAATCCAGTAATGTAAATTCTGAATGCCTTGGATACTTCACAGTATCCAACAAATATCCCCTTCTTTTTGGAAGGATCCAACTTGGTTCTTTTATCTTTTGGTATATGAACGTATACTGGACAACCAAATATTTTGAGGTGACTTACCTCAGGCTTCTTTCCCGTGAATATCTCTTCTGGAGTCTTGAATCCAAGAGCATTGTGAGATATTCTATTCTGTACATATACAACAGTTTTCGCTGTTTCTGCCCATAGATGCATTGGAAGATCTTGATCATATATCATTGTCTTCATTGCTTCCATGATAGTCTTGTTCTTTCTTTCTGCAACGCCATTTTGTTGAGGATTGTACCGAGTAGTTAGTTTCCTCTTGATTCCAGCATCTTTGCAAAATGCTTCAAACTCTTTTGAAGTGTGTTCTCCGCCATTGTCTGATCGGAGTGTCTTGATCCTTTTGTCTGAGAGATTCTCTATCAAGGCTTTGAATTCCTTGAACTTCTCAAACACTTTGCTCTTTGCTTTCAAGAAATATATCAATGTCTTTCTTGAATAATCATCAATAAATGTAATGTAATATTCAAAACCACTTAAAGATGTGGAGGACATTGGATCACACACATTTGAATGAATAAGTTCTAACATACCTTTTGTTTTTGTTTTGCTCTTCGGAAATGAATTCTTGATATTCTTTCCTTTCGCACATCCTTTGCAAATGCCTTCATGTTTGATCTTCATGTCTCCGTCACTACTTTGTTCACATGAGGTAGTGCTTTGTAATTGATGTGAGCAAGCCTTCTATGCCATAGTTCACTAGGATCAGTGGACTCATGACCAAGGGCTGTTTCTGAATGTCCCTTGAGTTTATATAGGCCTCCTTCTTTTTCACCAATGATAACTGCATCTTCAATATTCTTTCCTTTGGGCCACATGAGTACTTGGCCATCTATGAATGCAACTTTGAATCCTTTCTTATCTAAAGCTGAGATAGAAAGTAAATTCTTTTTCAGACCTGGTACATATAGTACTTCTTTCATCTTCAGGGGATTTCCTAAATCAAGCTTGTAGTTTGCTTCCCCAATTCCTTTGATCGAATATTGATAGTCATCTCCTAGAGATACTTTCTGAGGAGAGTTCTTTTCTTCAAGTCTTGATAGAGTCTTTTTTTGTCCCATCATGTGCTTTGAAGCACCACTATCAATAAGCCAAGTATCTTCTCCAGGTGTAATAGATCCAGAGAGTGCTGAGAATTATACATAATCTTCTGCATCTTCTTCTCTTGCTTGCTTGCTTGGAGGTCCTTCCTCTTCTTCTTGGTCTTCATCTTTAGCTAGATGAGCATGATGTCTTTTGTTGTTGTTGATCTTCTTCTTATATTCTTGTCTCTTTATAGGATAATTTCTGGCAATGTGTCCTATCTTATCACAATGAAAACATTGAAAGCCAGAGTAGTCCCTATCGGGGAGATTTTCTCTTGCCTTTTGGAACTTCCTGGGAGGTTGATACTCCCTCTTGTTTCCCTTCTTAAAGTAGGGTTGACTTCTTCTTCTCTTGGTATGAGTGGCTAGGGCTCGATCATCCTCTTTTAGTAAGGCTTCTCTATTTGCCACTCTAGTCTCCTCTTGAATGCAATCTTCCCATACCACATCAAACTTCATGCTTTCCTTCCTGGCACGCATCATCTAGATGAATGACTCCCAGGGTCTAGTGAGACCATTGAGAGCATCATAACCATCTCATGTTCATCAAGTTTGTCTCCAATGGATTCTAGTTGTTCTTTGATCCGAGAAACCCTTGTGAAGTAGTCTTGGATGGATTCTCCATGACTCATCTTGGTGCTCTTCAGTTGAGCTCTTAGATTCATCTTTCTGTTGATGTTTCTACCCTCATACATTCTAGATAGGGCATCATACATTTCTTTTGGAGTCTTCTTGGATGACACTTGAGGGATCAAGTGATTCTAGATAGAGTCAGCAATAATCCTTTATGCCCTAATCATGTCCTTCTTGTGCTTCTCCTTAGCTTCAGCTTCTTCAGGTTCTGCAACTTCCTCCTTGATATACTTATTAAGATCATTCTCTTGGAGAATGAGACCAATCCTGTATTTCCATGCTCGGAAATTCTCTATGCCTTCTAGCTTGTCCTCAAGCTTAGTGCTTGGGGCCATCTAGTCAGAAAATCACAGAAATTTGAAATTTTGTGGAATGAGAAACTGAACTTACCAGGAGATGCGCTTGACTGAGGCGAGTTGACTGGTGTACTTGGTTTCTGGAGATCTCAAGTCTTCACCTTCCAAATCAGATTTGCGAGATTCAGCTCTGCAGCTTCCAGTTGTTTTCTAGTTCTATAGTTTTCTGGTACAGCTGTCAAACTAGGGTTTGACTTTCCTGGGGATTCACTCACCCCAAAACCTTGATTCCAGGCTCAATAGATGCACTCTGGGAGGGCGCAACTTTCTACGCAAGCAGTTTTCCGAAACCCAAATTTCTTCCGAGGAGAGAGAGAGGGCTTTTTCACCTTGTGAAAGCTGTCCTATTCAGGCTAGCTTTGATACCATGTTAAAATTCCATATGCTAAGCTAGATCATCAGCATTTAATTTCAGTTTCATAACAAAAGCATATAAATAGGATCACTGAAAGAAACAGTATCACAAGAACAACACAGATTTATCCTGGGAAAACCCTAAAGGGAAAAACCCAGCAAAAGCTTCCTCAATATAGATGCCCCAAAAAGATAAAAGGTAAAACCCAAAAGACTGATCCTCCTCCTTCTCTAGCCATAGCTCTTTCTCTCTCTCTCTCATACACTACACAAGTGAGTGTGAGTGTGTTCAAATGAGAAGCACCTCACCTCTATTTATATTCTTTCGTTCACTTAATAATTAATTCAGTTATGTAGGCTCGAGTAATCCTAATTTGATTATGTAGGCTCGAGTAACCACAATTGGGGTACTAATGACCCTACTTACAACGGAGGGGATTTCCTCATGACTCTTATTAGTTCTCCCGATTAGGAACATCGGGGTATAAAGAAATACAAGTGATTCTCCCGATTGGAACATCGGGGACCACAAAAAAATACATATAGAATATTCTTTGAAGTTACAATATTTCAACACAAAGAATCTGCTTCGACAGTAGCACATTTCGAGGTGTGTCACACCTTGGAAAGATCGATCCAACCCAAGGAATTATGTGGAAACCTCTTGGCTTCTGGTGCTTACTAGATAGCACAAGTAAAATAAAATACATCCTATTCAAAATCAAATTCTTCATAACAACATTCTTCATAAAACAGAAATTCAACTAATAGGAATAAAATACATAACAAGGAACCTGTTTTCCAAAGGTCTATCTAGTTATTGATTAAGTTGCCCAAAGTATTGAAGTCAACACAACTCCAAGACCCAATCCGATCTTGTCGAAATGCTAACCAACTCCTCAGTTGACCACCCTACCACACTAGGAGTACTCTCCTTCCTCCTAGTCCCTTGAGCTATAAGGGGATGTTGAGAACAACACAATAGCTTGAGATCTCCTAATCTCTTGAGCACTCACTTTGCCAAACTCACAATAGGCACACTAGCTCATTATTTTTCCATTACGAACTCCATCCAATAATAGGGCACATAAGGGTGTCTTTCCTCTTCAGGCTCTCTTCCTTAAATAGGAAATTTCTTTGCTACACTTTTCAATTACATGCAATATTAGTCTTTTATCCAATTTTCTATTTTTGCGCCGAAAAGGTCCATTCTACATCCCGGTAGGGGAAGAGACGTGTAAGTCCTTTCGTACTCATCTTAGAGTTGACATGTGTCCTTTATAAAAAAAATAAAATGTTATGAAAAAACATGTCGGCTCAATTTAGATTTAAAATACTTTTTAGAACTACATATATAAGACCACAAATTAAGACCATAAACATTCCGTTCACATTTCCTCAACATTTCCACTCTAAAAAAGGGGTTTGCAATTAGAGAGATTTGATCCCTTTCGGCGCTTGGTAGATCATTTTTAAAATGAATCAATGTTAGTCTATTATTCACCCTCCATGTGTCACCTTCTCATGAAGGTGCACATGAGCTCCTCTTTTTACTCTTAGATGTTCTTTTATCCCAAGTCCCCATTCCCCTAATTGTGGTTGCATGTTCCTTTTAACTCAAGTCCACTGAATAATAACTCCTAGACTCACTAGGACTCTTCATTTGCTCCTATTCTAATTATTTTCTATTTATTTATTCCCTTTTATTAATTTCATGCACACATCCTTCCATAGTCTTCATGCTAAAACATTTTTTCTCTTTCAAAAATAAACTAGATGCAAAATCCTATATGCGAATTCAAATGCATACATTTCCCATTCACTTGATTGCTAAGGTGCCACTTCTATGTGTCCTTCAAACAATCGTCATTGTTCCTATACATTTCCAATTCACTTGATTGCCAAGGCGCCACTTCTATATGCCCGTCAAACAATCATTATTGTTCATTTCTTTTTGTGGGAAGTGTGAGGTAGTGATTTAGGAGTTGTTACCTCAAATCATTCTGCAACCACGTATGTGAGACTAATGGCCACTGAGGAATAAGTTCGTTCTTATTGTGTGCCCCCTAACTTCCTCGTATGCGACCAAATCGTTATGGCCTACCCATACAACACACGCCACCCGAGCAAAGCAGATAGGGCTTTCAACTTGTGCTTGGGTTGCTAGTGAGAGTTGACAGTCAGTCGTTGTGCTCTCAATTGTGTTTTTTATTCTCTACGATCCTGTTACTTCCAATTGAGAGTCAGTCGACAAATCGTTATACCTGTCACTGCACACACTCAATGCACACATCAATAGCACTACACAATATAATTACTGATCATGCTTGATTTAATTTTAAAATTTATTCAACATTTATTGATCTATTGCTATTCAATAAGCAATATTTATTCACATCTATGGAATAATCATCTATTTTCGTTTCTGCAAAATGTAATAATTGATCATACTTAATTCGTTTTCGATCATAATCTTAATCGGATTTCTATGGACTTTATTCAAAGTCAAATTTATTCAAATTGATCAATTTCTCATTATAAGATAAAATCCATTCATTATTCATTCTATCCATTTATTGAAATTGAGAAGCAACCTTTATTCACATCTATGGAATAATAAAATCATTCAGAAAGCAGCATTTATTCATTTCTATGGAAAATAAAAGCATTCATTTTCATTTATTCAACCTGGTCACTTTTAAATAAGTGCCCTCAATAGTTCTAAAGTTATAGTTAGTCAAAGGAGGGCATTACATAAAGTCACCTAAGTGACTTTAAGTTAAATGTTAGGGTTTACGTATTGGCGTTAGAGTTTTGGTCCCTTGGATTCTTTATAAGAGCGAGGAACCTCAATTTATCTTAGCACCGTATCGTCTCATAATAATATTGTGTTATATTATTGAGCTCTCATGTCTTCGGTAACATAACCCGCTCTAGTGTTTCTTGCTTCTTTGGTTTTTGTAATATGGTATTAGAGTGGGAGACCACCTAGGACTATCCCATTAAGTATGCTCTTCTCTTATCTTAATAAAGACATTAATTAAATTTTCTCATCTTATCTTATCTTGCATCGCAAGATGATCTAGAGAATAAAAAAAATGGTTAGTCTTATAAACACCCTACTGTTCTCTGCTACCGAAGATCTAGCTGCAAATGGAAAATTGCCAAAACAATCGAATTAAGGAGCTGCAATTTTTTTTTATTTTGCTGCATGAGCCATGTCCAATTAGAAGCTGATTTTTCAGAGCCGCTCGCAAAGAGAGAAAAGATGGATCTAAAAGGAACTTTACTGTTGTAGTTAATATCAAAACACTTAAGGTAGGGGAACACCTTACAAGAAGGAATCCATTTCTGTTCACTTGCCTCTTCGAGGGGGCAACCTTCTATAAGCTAACTGCCAAATACAATATAAGCCACACATGATTCATAAGGAGGACTCTGTCTTTATTTAAAGGTCACAAGACAACTCTAACCATAACAACCTCCTAAATACCTAATGGACCTTCTTTAATGGGGCCCCATTACATTTATTCACTAATAACTACCATATTGGGCCTTATTTAATAATTTAAACATAGTGGACGTAGTCCACCTTACATTGAATGGCCTCTACTATTATTACTGTAATGGACCCTTCGACCCCCATTACACCCTTAGGGACTATCATAATAGGAAAATCTGTGCTTTTGGTTGTAACTAACAATGATCTACAAGAAACTTTGGATATTACATTCGATAGTTCATTATAACAAATCTTAATATTGCTACTAGCAAATACAGAGAGGTTATACTTTGCTGCACAGTGATTTACTCAACAGTATTATATACATTCCATCCACATTCTTCACAAAAATTGAGAAATAAGAACATAATACAACAATAAAAACACATGATATAACACCATGGACGCACGATCTACCCTGGAGAAACCCACGAGGTAAAAACTGCAACCATAAATAAAGGCTTGTTCCTTGCTTTCATTATTTTCAAGAATTAAAATACAAATACACATAAAACACTCAATGTATAGTAAATAGACACTGTGGGTTGATATATATTTCTACAGAGTAACCTTTTTCCTTTGCTCTGCTCTAGTATGCATCTCTTTTGGGCTTCTAGGCGATACTCCAAAAAACTACTGCAATAGGACTCCGACTAACACTTTCTCCTTGCAGCTAGGGTTATAACTCGCTTTAGTCATCAGGGTTAGAGTTTTGCATTCTCTAGAATCTTCTATCAAAACCATATGTGGCCAGCCTCACATGTGTGTGTAATTGGAGTGGATGTGACCTCCATATGATATTGTGTTGGAAAAAGCAATGGTCAACTTCTCAGGAGCATAAATTTCATGTATGAACTCCATTCTCTGCCTTATTGAGATTGTTGGAAAGCTCTTGACGAGATCGACAGTGGGTAAATAGGGATTAACCCAGTTTCTTGGGTTTCAACACAAAATATCAGGAAGGGCCCAAAACAAGCTCCAAAAGTTCAGGACCTGAAACTCCCAAATTTCATTCTGTATGTAGATAGCCTTGATAAGGCCATAACTCTAAATTCCTCGCTCTGTAGAGAACCAAGACGGAAACAAATATATATTGATATTTTTTGGATCATACCTTCCAATTTTGGGAGGTTTTTGGTCCCCAAAAGCTTTAATTTTGAAGAAGATGATTGCTTTTCTCAACTTTATCCTTCGAGCACTGCTTTGCTTTACATCATAGTTGCCCTTCACTTTGCTTTCTATAGTGATTGTCCTTTTATTTTAATCTACCAAAGTTCTTATTGACCATTTGTAGTCATTCTGCCGTTCTTCTATGGAACCATATCTTTTGCCAACTCTTCTTGTGCATTTGATGCCAAGTCTTCTATGGAAGGTAAGGCCTGCCCTTCATTTTTTTTCATCAGTCATGGATGGCTCATAGAGTTTCATATTTTCAACATTCACCACTAAGTAAATGCAGATGTATGGAGGTAAACTATGTCGATAAGCATTGTTTCCTATATGTTCTAACACTTCAAAAGCCCCATCTCAAGGACTTGATTTTCTTTACTAGTCATTGTTGTGTTTCTTTGTTTAGGTGCAACCCAACTCGGTTTCCCACCTTCAATGCCTTCTCTATCGTGTGCTGGTCATGCTTGGCCTTGTACTTTCCCTGTGATCACTTTAATCTCCTGAACTTGTAAATGGATTTGTCTGATTTTATTGATGATTTCTTTTGCCTTCAATGCATCAATTGTATTTTTTTCCTTTCTCTCCTGTAGGCTTTCCATATACCATCTTTAAAGGTGAAGGTGGCAAATATCTAAAACAAGTTTGAAAATGGGACTTACTGCTGGAAGTGTGGATTACCTATTATAGGATTGTTGCATGTAGATTAAATTTTTCATCTCAGGTCCTTGAGGCTTGGAATCTTGGATGCTTTCAATTATAACCTCCCAAAAGTTGCACCAATGTCTTTTTCAACACCTCTGTTTTGAAGAAAAATAAATGACATTAACGTGAATATTTTATTCACACATTCTGTCAAACACTTGAATGTCTAGGGTTTATGATTAAAAATTTATTCTTAAATTTGAAATAAAAACCACCATATTCAAGATTGTTAAAATAACAACAAGAAGGAAGGTCTTCCTGCATGCATGTGTCCTTGCATGCAGAAGACTTAAATAAGGAAACCAGTTGTATTTAATTTACTTTTCCTAAGTTTATTTTGGAAAATAAATTAAAGTGATCTAATTATTAATTGACTTTATGAAAACACTTTTTATAAAGTGGAAGTGAAATTAGGGTTTTCGCTTTGCATAAAGTTATAAAAGAAAGGTCAATTGGTGGGGAGGACACACACTTGTATTCCGACAGAGACAGGATACAGAGAGAGAGAGAAAGTTAGACGGAGGGTTTTGCAGAGAAGATGGAGGAGTTAACCGATAGGGTGACCAAGCTTCCAGGCAAGAGGACCTCACAGGAAGCAGCTATAGAGGAAGCTGTATAAGACCGTATGAAATTTTGTACAGTTCCTGTACAGACCGTACAGATTATGTACAATAGTCGTACAACTGTACGAATCTGTACATCCATGTGTGGGAGGTCGTACTGCTGGCCGTATAATCACGCAGAGGTGTGCTGGGTTCTAGCTGGGGTTGTCCAATGATTCTGTTGGGTGCTACTTCGCCAGGTTTGGGTGATTAGCAGTTGATAGTGAAAGTTCCATATTTTCTCTATAATAAAATCCATATCTGTCTGCTGCACCGGTTTTCCCATTTTGAATTTTTTTGGGGGTTTCCATAACCAAAATAATAGTGTTTATATTATGATGTGATGTTGTGAATTATTTCTTAGTACTTTATATTCCGCTGCATACTTGTAAAAGATATTCATGTGTGTGGTTATCAGTAGAAATTTTGAATACACTGTTTAGCCCTAGTTTGAATATTAAAGGAAAATTTACATGGTATCAGAGCTCTGGTGAGCTAAAGCTGAGAGATTTGCAACAACAGTAATAGATCAGGGGCAGATCCATTGAAGACACAAACCTAGATTGTAGATCTAGGGTTTGACAGGTACACTTCAGTATGGCCGTGCAGTTGAGAGTTGCGGATAGACTCTAGGGTACTCAGAACTTTCCTACATGGAAAGAAAGGATCACAAGGATCTTGGATGTCAGTGATGCAAAGGAGCACATTGACTCCACGAAAGCTAAAGCCCATAGATCCAGTAGAGTTAGTAGCTTGGAATAAGATTGATTCCAGAGCCATGTTGATTATTATGGATGGAGTGAAGGACCATATAGTCCCTGACCTTTCCGGGAAGAAGGCCACAACAGAGATGTGGACGGCTTTGGAGAGTCTGTACCAAAGCAAGAACGAAAACCGGAAGATGGTGTTGCAACAAAAGATGGGTAGTACCATGATGGCCAAGGGAGAAGGAGTTGTGCTGTATCTCACAAAACTCATATAGATCGAAGATGAGCTTGGAGTTGTTGGCTCTAAGACTGAGGATGAGGAGCTAGTTTGGATAGCCCTCAATGGATTCTCTAAGCCATGGGACACCTTTGTCAGAGGTGTTGTGGCTAGGGAGAAGCTCCCTGATTGGAAGAGATTGTGGGATGACTTTGTGTAGGAGGAGACTCGCATGGGTCAAGGATCAGGTTCATCCAGTAGTGCCACATAGATTGTGGATGAGGAGGCTCTAGCCTTGACAGGGAAGAACAAGGGTAAGGAAAAGAGGAAGAAGGATGGTAAGAAGAACCTTGACGTTTCAAAGGTCAAGTGTTTTATCTACCACAAGCAATGACACTTTGCCTCCTAGTGCCCAGACAGTTAGAAGAAGAGTAACACTCAGATGGTTGGATTTGCAGAGGTGGAGGAGTTTAGCAGGAACTTCGATGAGGAGTTTTGCTTGATAGCTTACATGGCAAGCACCACAGGGAGCAACGTATGGTACATCGACAGTGGAGCATCTAGTCACATGATTAGACATAAGAGATTCTTCAGAGACTTGCAGGAGGGTTGAACATGTATCCACGTTGAGCTGAGTGATGATGCGCCATATCAGGCGCAGGGAGTTGGCAGTATTTCAATTCAGAGGGAGTCTGGCAAACCCCTCACTTTTGCTAATGTGTTATATGTTCCAGGATTGACAAAGAACCTCATATCAGTCTCCACTTTGGAGGACAAGGGATATCAGGTGAAGTTCCGAGACCATATAGTGTATATCAGGCCCAAGGGGTCAGATAGGAGCTTGGATTGGGTGATTGGCATCAGGAGCGGGAAAGTCTATAGACTACAATTTGAGCCTACAAAGGCTCTAGTCAGCAGCAACAATAGTTAGGGTGAGTTGTGGCATAGGAGGATGGCACACTTACATCATGGGGCACTGAGGCACTTGCGATAGGCTGTTATTGGAGTTCTTCAGGTACAGGAGGAGAAGCATAACCACTCCAAGGGTTGTGCTTTGGGGAAGAACATCATGAAGCCTTTCCCATAGAGTGAGCACAAATTTAAGGAATCCTTGGACTTGGTGCATTCGAATGTATGCGGACCTATGAGTGTCCATTCGTTCAATGGTTACAGTTACTGCATGACCTTTATTGATGACTATTCCAGGAAGACTTGGATCTATTTCCTAAAGGCCAAGTTAGAGGTCTTTGAGAGGTTTCGGGAGTTCAAGAATCTCGTGGAGAACCAAATAGGAAAGAAGATTCAGGTGTTGAGGACAGACAATGGGGGTGAGTACACCTCCAATGAGTTCATGGAGTATTGTTCGACAGAGGGGATAAAGAAAGAGCACACCGTGCCCCATACCTCACAACAGAATGGAGTTGTAGAGCGGAAAAACAGGACTATGGTAGAAGCAGCCACGACCATGCTATTTGATCAGGGATTACCACTATTCCTTTCGGCCGAGGCATACAAGACTACAGTGTACATTCAAAATAGGTGTCCCCACACAGCTTTGGGGAGGAAGATACCTGAGGAGGTCTTCACAAGCACTCGGCCAGATGTGAGTCACATTTGCATATTTGGGAGTGTCTGCTATTGTCATGTTCATGCTGACACTAAGAAGAAGTTGGATTCTTTTGGAGAGAAGGGGTTACTTATTGGATACAGCGAGATTTCGAAGGCATACAAAGTATACATACCTACTCGCAAGAGGATAATTGTGAGAAGGGATGTCCAGTTCGATGAGGACAAGGCCTTGTGAAGATTTATGGACTTACCAGCAGAGCAGCAACAAACACAGGACACGGGGGTCAAGTTGGAGGAGCTAGAGGTACAGGTACAGGTATAGACACAGGGCACAGGTTTTGGTAGTTAGAGGGAGTAAGGTGGACAGGATCTTCCTATCTTTGATGGGGAGGATGAGCAGCAATAGGAGGAGGACATTCAATAGTCGCAGCAGGTAAACACTAGGCCACGACCTAAGTGGTATAGGTGCACTGTTAAGGATTCCAGGTAGGTGAGTCTTCCACTGAGATCTTTTAGACGGAGCGTACCACCAGAGAGACTCAATTATATGGCACTGATGATAGAGTTGATTAAATCTGAACCTTCCAGTTTCGAGGAGGCTGCATAACATAATGTGTGGCAGGAGGCCATGGTTGAGGAGTATGACTTAATCATGAAGAATCAGGTATGGGAGGTTGTGTCGAGACCTGAAGGTAAAAAGGTGGTGGGATCCAGATGGATCTACAAGGTGAAGCATGCAGCAGACAAAAGCATGGAGAAGTATAAGGTGCACTTCATGGCTAAGGGATTTTCACAGGAGGGTATTAACTATGAGGAGACCTTCGCCCCTGTAGCCAGGTATTCTTCCATTCAGACCATTATCTCACTAGCAGTTGAGATGGGTTGGCGAGTCCATCAGATGGACATCAAGACTTTCTTCCTCAACGAAGTGATAGAGGAGGAGGTATATATTGAGCAACCAGAGGGGTTTGATGTGGATAACAGGGAGACGCATGTATGCAGACTGCATCGAGCTCTTTATGGGCTCAAGCAGGCACCTCGAGCATGGTACTCGAGGATAGACAACTATCTATAGGAGATGAAATTTCAGCGGAGTGAGGCTGACCACAACTTGTACTTCTTGAACCTTCCAGTTTCGAGGAGGCTGCATAACATGATGTGTGGTAGGAAGCCATGGTTGAGGAGTATGACTTAATCATGAAGAATTAGGTATGGGAGGTTGTGTCGAGACCTGAAGGTAAAAAGGTGGTGGGATCCAGATGGATCTACAAGGTGAAGCATGCAGCAAACAAAAGCATGGAGAAGTATAAGGTGCACTTCGTGGCTAAGGGATTTTCACAGAAGGAGGGTATTGACTACGAGGAGACCTTCGCCCCTATAGCCAGGTGTTCTTCCATTCAGACCATTATCTCACTAGCAGTTGAGATGGGTTGGCGAGTCCATCAGATGGACATCAAGACTTCCTTCCTCAACGAAGTGATAGAGGAGGAGGTATATATTGAGCAACCAGAGGGGTTTGATGTGGATAACAGGGAGACGCATGTATGCAGACTGCATCGAGCTCTTTATGGGCTTAAGCAGGCACCTCGAGCATGGTACTCGAGGATAGAAAACTATGTATAGGAGATGGAATTTCAGCGGAGTGAGGCCGACCACAACTTGTACTTCTTGACAGGTGAAATACCTCTCATACTGGTCCTATATGTGGATGATCTCTTTCTTACAGGGGATGAGAGGGTGATTGGTAACTGCAAGTCCAACCTTGCAGTGGAGTTTGAGATGAAAGACCTTGGGTTGATGCATTCCTTTCTGGGCTTCGAGGTTTGGTAGAGAGATGGATGCTTCTTCATTGGACAGGGGAAGTATGCAGTAGAGATCTTGAAGAGATTCAGGATGGAGGACTGCAAGTCTATGGCCATACCTCTAGTTTCCAACTGGAGGAAGATTGATGCATCAGGGTCAGACGGTTTTGATCCTACCTTGTATCGTCAGCTTATTGGATCGCTTATGTATCTGGTCAACACTTGACCATACATCAGCTTTGTTGTCAACTCTTTGAGTCAGTTCATGGTGGACCCTCAGAGAGTGCATTGGATGGTTGCGAAGCACATAATTCGCTACATGAAAGGTACAATGGAGTATGGATTGGTTTATGAGCGCAAGGGGAGTGTATAGTTAGCTGGCTTCACAGATGTTGACTGGGTAGGATATGTAGAGGACAGGAAGAGTACTTCAGGTTACTGTTTTAACACTGGACCAGGGGTTGTGTTTTGGTTCAACAGGAAGCATAAGTCAGTTGCATTGAGCTCGACAGAGGCTGGGTACATGGTAGCCAACATGGCTGCTTGTGAGGGTATGTGTAGAGGACAGGGAAGAGTACTTCCGGTTGTTGTTTCAACATTGGATCAAGGGTTGTGTTTTGTTTCAACAAGAAGCAGAAGTCAATTGCATTGAGCTCGACAGAGGTTGGGTACATGGCAGCTAACATGGCTACTTGTGAGGGTATGTGACCGAGGAAGTTACTTTCAGGGTTGTTCGAGTGTGAGCTAGAGGATAAGTAGTTCACTGTGATAACCAGAGTGGCATCAGGCTATCTGAAAATCCAGTGTTCCATGACTGGAGAAAACACATAGTCATCATGTACCACTTCTTGAGAGATTGTGTTAAGAAAGGAACCATTCGGTTGGGGTACATACAGACAGATGAACAGGTGGTGGACATTTTCATCAAGGCACTTTGTAGACACAGTTTTGTGAAGTTAAGGGATAAGTTGGGGTTACTACCGAATCCCTTCCTCGTTGTGAGGGAGTGTTAAAATAACAAGGAAGGTCTTCCTGCATATATGTGTCCTTGCATGCAGAAGATCTTTTTTTTTTTTTTGTATTGGGGGAATCGGTAACTGGACGGTTCTGGTACTCGCGTGACACGGTGTCCATTCCCGTCGGCTGCCACTATAACCCCAGGTGTGTCCATACAGCCCGCAAGCATGGGGCACGGATAAGTCTAGGTGAGATTTGAACTTGAGACCTCCTTTACAACATTCCTTCATTTACATGACACTTGCCAGTCAATCTACACCCATGCGGGCTTGCATGCAGAAGATCTAAATCAGGAAACCAATTGTATTTAATTTGCTTTTCCTAAGTTTACTTTGGAAAATAAATTAAAGTGATCTAATTATTAATTGACTTTATGAAAACACTTTTTATAAAGTGAAAGTGAAATTAGGGTTTTTGCTTTGCATAAAGTTATAAAAGAAAGGTCAATTGATGGAGAGGACACACACTTGTATTCCGATAAAGACATGATACAGACAGAGAGAGAAAGTCAGACGAAGGGTTTTGCAGAGAAGACAAAGGAGCTAACCGACAGGGTGACCGAGTTTCCAGGCAGGAAGAGGACTGCACAGGAAGCCGTACAAGACCGTACAAAATTCCGTACAGTAGCCGTATAGACCGTACGGATTCTGTACAACAACCATACAACAATTGTACAATAATCGTACAATTGTATGGATCTGTACATCCACGTGTGGGAGGCCATACAATCACACAGAGTTGTGCTGGGTTTTAGCTGGGGTTGTCCAGTGATTTTGCTGGGTGCTACTTCTCCAGGTTTGGGTGATTGGCAGTTGATTGTAAGTGTTCCATATTTTCTCTATAATAAAATCCATATCTGACATTTGCATCAGTTTTTCCATCTTGGGTTTTTTCCGGGGATTTCCATACCCAAAACAACGTTGTGAATAATTTCTCAGTACTTTATATTCCCCTGCATACTTGTAAAAGATATTCATGTGTGGTTATCAGTAGAAATTTTGAATACACTGTTTATCCCTAGTTTGAATATTAAAGGAAAATTTACAAAGATCTTCTCAATACTGAAGTATTCATTCACACATGAAAACACAGATGTTTTGGTCAACAGACTAGGCAAAACCCCAATTCTTGGGGAAAACCCTAGAAAGAAGAAAATTATTATTAAGAAGAATAATTAGAAATTTTCCATCTACACATGAAATAATTCCTTCAACCCTCATTGACAAAAACACCCAAACTGGAACAACAACAAAATACCTTGATTTTCGTGCCTTTTAACAATTGTACGACCTCTACAAGTGTGTTGTACATATGTACTTTTTACTGTACCTTCCTGCCTCAAAAATCATGCTCACACGTGCCATAATTTATTGTAGCAGTACGGTTTGTCAGTCTGCAATTATTGCAACAACAATACCTTGAGAAATGTGCCCACACATGTGCTGTACGGCTTGTGTGAGACTGGATGCTGTACGGTTCTGGCTTCCTTGGGAAATGTGCTTTTCCTCTCCTTGGGATTTGTGCCACTCCTCTAGGGCATTCCTTCTTTCTCCTCAATCTTCTCTCTCTCTTCATTAATGGTGTAATATCCCAAATACTGATATTTTCTATTTCTATGTAAATTTATTGCAATAGCCGGGCATGCAAACTGCCATGCAAAATTTCCCTATTTTATAGCTGAAATTAGGGTTAGGGTTTGCAGGATAGAATGAACACTTACCACTGATAAGCCGACTGAATATGCTCTAGAGAGAATACGCATGCAAGATGAGCTGAGCTGATGAAGAAACAACCTGGTTTTTTGTTGCAATACCTTGGTTGGCTGAGTCAAACAAGTGTGACGTTTTTGCTGAAGGGATGGTCAGTTTCAGTTGGAAATAAGTCGGAAGGAAGGTGTGCCCGTGCCGGAGAGGATGGCCGGAGCATGCAAGAGTTTTGACCCCTCCAAATGCCCTAGCAAATTGGTCTACCCATCTGCTGCTCACGCCCCCACAACCCTGTAAACTGCTGCTAGTTGCCCTGGATGGACAATCTGATGGCTGATAATCACCCAATGCAGTAGAGTGATCCTATCAGTGAGGATGCAGGTCGCATACAGAAGAAATATGGTGATCCAGAGTCTTGGTGAATGACTAGGGTTTTCCAGCTAAATGCCCCTAGCTGCACAGATGAATCTACAATAACCTTTGGACTTATACTGGAATACTGGATAATGATGAATGCAATAGACACGGTGAAAAACCTGGATGGTTTATCCCGAAGGAGATTAGGGAAGATATCTCACTGCCGAAATCCCATTAGCTGAAGACGTCGTCTCCAACCCCAACTGCTGTGGCCACACGCTGTGCTGCTACTCAAGAGCTCCAAAATCAATAATCATCAAAAGTAAAGTTTCCATTCACTTTATCTTTCTTTTATAACTTTCAATTGCGAAAACCCTAATTTTTGACCTAATTAGGTCACTTTAACTTCTAATTTGCTGTTGACTTGCATGCATGCATGCATATGGAGACTTAATTGGGTGCATGCATCATTAAATAATGCTTAGATGACATGCATGCCGGTGGCCTTTGGCTTCGGTGGCCCTCTTCGACCTAATGGTGATATAATATTGATGCCCTAGATTTTCTGTAGATGGCATCAGTCTTCAGTTGATTCCCTAACTGTCAGTAACTGCTTGAACCCACAGGAATCACATAGGTTAGTGGTTTGGTCCTCAATGCCTAAGCAGAAAAAGACATTACAGTCCTCCCCGCTTGAGATTGCTTGTCTCAAGCAACTGCAAACTGGGATGCTGCTATACCTGTTCTCCTTCCCATGTGGCATCCTCTGGAGGTAGTTCTTTCCATTGAACCAAGTATTCTCTAATCACCCCGTTCCAGAGTTTTCTTTCTCGAGTTTGTATGATCCGTTCAGGAACCAGTATCAATAGTCCCTCATCATCTAAAGGAGGTAATTCTGTTGATGGAGCAATGTGTTGCCCAATGGTCTTTTTCAGGTTGGACACATGGAATACATTGTGAATTTTACTTTCATGTGGTAGTTCTAGTTCATATGCCACCTCTCCCACCTTCCTGATTATTTTGTAGGGTCCATAGAAGCGACGTTTTAGCTTTTCTGCTCCTTTCTTTTGAAGTGAAGACTGTCTGTAAGGCTGGAGCCTTAAGTATACCAAATCTCCTACCTCAAAGCTCCGCTCAACCTTGTGTCTGTCTGCATACAACTTCTGCTGATTTTGGGTTGTTTGTAAGTTCTCTTTCAGGATTTTAAGAATATCCTGACTGTCTTGTATCCAATCCTTTGCCTTAGGAGCCTTGCTGTCTTCGAATGCTAAATCTGCATAGTCCAAGGCCTCGTAGCCATATAATGCCTTAAAAGGTGTCATCCTAATAGACATGTGATAAGTAGTATTGTAGCAGTAATCTCCTAAGTGTAGCCATTTAATTTAGGTTCGTTGCTTCCTTGTTACATAGTTCCTCAGGTATCCTTCAATCCACTTGTTGACAATTTTGGTTTGTCCATCGCTTTGGGGATGATAATTCGTGCTGGTAGCAAGCTCGGTCCCCACTAATCTGAATAGTTCCTACTAGAAGGCACCTGTGAATCTACTGTCCTGGTCACTGACAATGGTCTTAGGCAACCTGGGTAACTTGAAGACCTTTCTGAAGAATAACTTAGCTACCTGAGCTGCGGAGTAATCAGATGATATAGAAAAGAAATGTGCAAATTTGGTCAGTCGATCAACCACGACATATAAACAATCTCGCCCTTGGACCTTGGGCAATCCTGTAATGAAGTCCATGGAGACACTTTCCCACTTTTGTTCTAGAATCGGTAGTGGCTGAACCAACCCCGTTGGATGGATGTGTTCAATCTTGTTCTGTTGACATATGCTATATTCCCGCACGTGCTGCATAACCTCCCCTTTGAGGCCCTTCCATGAGAACCTCTCCCAGATCTGCCTGTAGGTCTTCAAGAAACCCTGATGTCTTGATAGTGGAGAGTCATGTGTTGCCTTTATGATTTTCTTCCTCAAAGTTGATTCTGGGACAAGGTATATCCTGCTCTTGTAATAGATGATGTCATCGACAATTTTGTACCTGTCATCCTGAATCTATCCATCCAATAATTCGCAAGCGAATTTATTTTTGGAGTATTCTACTAAAAGAAGAGCCCTCCAATCTGTGGATATACTCATGAGAGATAATGAGACGGGTCACCTGGATAATGCATCAACTACTATATTATTCTTACCTTTTACATACTCGATCTCGAAATCGTAGGCTTGTACTTTGCTGACCCATTTCTGTTGGCGCTCATTCAATCCGTCTGTTCCAAGAAATACTTAAGGCTGTTATGATCTGTCTTGATTTTGAACTTGCTGCCCACCAGGTACTGTCTAAACTTCGTGAAAGCATGTAAGATGGCTAGCATTTCTTTGTCATATATGGAGTAGTGGCGCTTGTAGTTCTTCAGTTTTCGGCTCTCAAATGCAATAGGGTGATGGTTTTGCATTAATACTGCTCCTAGCCCTTCCCCTTAGGCATCACACTCTACTACAAATGGTTATGAGAAGTCTGGTAATGCTAAAACTGGGCAAGAACTCATAATGACGTTCATTTCCTCAAAATTTTTTTGTGCTAGTTCTGTCCAAGTGAATGCTCCCTTCTTTGTGAGATTTGTGAGGGGTGCGACAAATTGGGAGAATCCCTTAACATACCTTCGGTAATAAATGCAAAAACCTAAGAAGCCTCTCAATTCTGTGACTGTTTTTGGCATGGGCCAACCTCTGATAGCTCGGATCTTCTCCATGTCAACTTGTACTTCTTTTTTATTGATTATGTGCCCTAGATACAACATTTCCTTCATGCCAAATTCACACTTGGACATTTTCGCATAAAGCAAGTGTTCTTCTAGAATGCTTATTACTTCGTCCAAGTGTTTTAGATGTTCCTCCCATGTTTTGCTGTAAATCAGGATGTCATCAAAGAATACTAGCAAAAACTTACGTAGCTGAACTCTGAAAGCATGGTTCATGCATGACTGAAAAGTGGCTGGAGCATTGGTAAGTCCAAAAGGCATGACCAGAAATTCATAGTGACCATAGTGACAACGAAAAGCTGTTTTGGAGATGTCTTGGTCTCTTACTCGGATTTGATGGTACCCGAGCGAAGATCAATCTTGGAAAAGTATTTGGCACCCCATAGTTCGTCCATGAGTTCATCAATCCTAGGGATGGGATACTTGTTTTTAATGGTCTTTTTGTTGAGTGCTCGATAATCGATGCATATTCGTAGTGTACCATCATTCTTCTTGACCAAGACCACTGAAGATGCAAAGGGGCTAGAACTGGGCCGAATGTATCCAAGCTCCAGCAATTCTTTGATCGTTTTCTCGATCTTATCCTTGTATCTTTTGGGATGTCGATAAGGAGTGGTGATGACTACCTGTGTCCCCTCCTCTAGCTCAATGATGTGTTCAAAGCCCCGGTCTTGCAGTCTACCTGCTGGAAGGTCCTGAAATACCTTTTCGTGCTTCTGTAACAAGGCTTGGATATCACCTGGGTGTTGTGTGCTGTTCTCTGGAGGTTTCCTAAAGGTGACAAAACATTTTGCAGCCAATTCTATGTCATCCTCTCTGAGTACTGCCTCCATTCTCTGTGAAGAGACCGGTTTTGGGGGATAAGTGTTCATGCCCCTCAAAACTACCCGTTTGCCGTCCGACCCCTGGAATTCCATTTTCATTGTCCGGTAGTCTGTAGTATATTTCCCTATTGAATAAAGCCATTGAGCACCTAATACTACATGAGTATCGGATACATCTACTACATAAAATGAATCTGTCATCTGATAGTTACCTAAGGTGATGTTCAATTTTGGAATCCAGTAGTTGCACTCCATGCTGGAGTTCCCAGTTACAGTTACAGTAAATCCCTCGAACTTCTCAGTCTAAATACCCCTCTTGGCTACCCAAGCGGAGTCAATGAAATTGTGGGTTGCTCCCCCATCAATCAATACTCCCACTCTGTGACCTTGTATTACTCCTTTGACCATGAGAGTATGGAATCTTGGTACTCTAGATTATGTAGCAATGACTCCCTTTGGTGTATCACCCTAGAGTGATTCTTCCTCGGCTGCCCGTAGTTCTTCTATGGCCTCCTGCTCATAGTCCTCCTTGTCACTGTCCGAATACACTTCGATGTAGTGAGCCTTTGCCTTCCCTGCACACCTAAGTCTTGGCACCCATGGTTCCTGACAAGTGAAACATAATTTCTTTCGCCTCAAATCTTTCCTAGTGTCCTCGTCTAACCATGTTTTCTTGGGAACATCCTGCTGGACAGGTTTCTTGTCCTTGTCCCTAACAAGAAAGTTGCTTTTGAGAGGAAACATGTTCTTCGGAACAGAATCCTGGAGATCTCTAGCTCTGCTAATAGCATCTTGCAGAGTGGGGGGTTTGTAGGCTTTCACCTATCCCCGTAGTGGCTATGTTAGGGCCTCAGTGAATAACATTGTCAACCTACTCTCTGACACATCTGTTACCATGACTGTTGTTATCACATATATAGTAGCCAGGCTACCATATTCTATTTTTCAAACAGTACATTTTTTCAGCCAGATCTCTTACATACGAGATGCTGAGATGAGCATTTTTGATGGATCATTATTATTATTAGTGGACTATTGTACTCTCCCATGTCAGGACTGAGTCTCAAGACACTCAGATTTGAGGACCGATGTAGCCATTTACGTCATTACAGAGCAGTCATTGATGCCCAGTTTTATATCAGTTCTTTCTCATTGGACAGATGGTGTTTCAGATGGATTATATTGCATGTTTATGCCTCATCATTTTATGTTGTGTGATGGTTATTATTGCTCTTACACTGATTTTTGTGACATGTATTGACTTGTGGTATCATGATCTGGCGGTCATAATTATATGGACTTGGTTGTATCTTGTACTATGTATTGATGTCCCTACTTAGACTTGGAAGTTCCTGATCTATACTCATTGGTTTTGCCCTCCTTAGGGATAGAGGTAGTCATTCCCACCATTGTTTTGGCTTGCTAGCGTTGGCTCCATCATTCACTATCTCCACCCATCCAGTACCTTCCAATTTAGTTTTCAACCCGACTGACTTCTTGACTTATGGCATGGAGGACCTTTTTCTCCGCTAGAATTTTTGTTGGACAAACCTCCCTGTTTATATTGTGTCTCGGCTCTGAGTTGGTGACAAAACTTGCCTTTGGTAAGTTGGATAGTATGCCTAAATCATTCTGGTCGGTTGTCCTGATGTTTGGCACTGTGCAAAATTCCCCCTAGTCACTTGAGATGTTGTTGGCTAAAACTGAAAGCTCATTTACTACCTATATTGAAAATATTGAATATGCGCCCATGAAAAATGAAAATTCTAAAACTGTTTTTCTTAACATATGTAAAGAGGGCAAGAGCAATGAAATGTTAAAATACTTCTTGAAGAGTATAAGGAAAGGTCCAAAAAAGCAATGATTAAAAATATGCGGACCTTATAAATAATGTCTCGGATGAAAGCTGCGATTAGCTGTGTTTTTAAGCATTGGTGAAGTCCCAAAGGGTCATATAGGCCAAAAAGGCCATCGAATAAAATGATGGTCTTAATGAACTTGGATCAATCTTGATGTAGTCATGATGCCTAAGTTGAATAAGCACTCTCTAAACAACTCACTCATTTGTGAGGCACTGCCATTCCTTGTGTTGTTGTTTGTTCGACATTGGTTATAGTGAGTATTTCCTTTCCATTATCCAAAGTGTCATGATGTTGAGTAGGAAGTCATCCTTTGCCTTAGCCTTGTCATTTTCACCCTTCACTAGCAAATTGGCTACAACTATGAAGTGAGTATAGTTTTGAAAGTTTAAGTCTGAGTAATAATAAATAAAACCTTATATATGTATTGGTTGATGTACAGCCGGTGAAATGAATGCTACTTGTTGTGATTGTTACTTAAATGAGTTGTAGAGCATGTCTTAGCCTATTACACTTGCAGCAGATGGATGACAGTTTGAGTTATTATTGGTGTCTGATCAGTTACAGATGGTTACATTGTTTATTGGATATGATTGATGATCAGATAGAGACCTATGAGGGGTATGTATATACACTTTAGATGGATTTGGACTCTCTGAGTCTAATGAGACAGTTTATTTCCAGTTCCAGGCACTTGTAGATATGATCAGGCACATTTTGCCTCTATGATGCAGTTTTTCTTCACAGGTTGATATGTTTGAGCAGGGAGATGTTTTAGTTGGATCTCCTAGTGCGTTGTATGGGCATAGGGGGGTACAACCACTTGTTTGTACCATTGTACCCCCATCCCAGAGAGCTTGGTGGGCTCAATTTGACAACGCAGGCACCCTAGGAGGCTGTTTTGGTAGGATCACGTTTCCTGAGGCAGATTAAAAATGATTAAATGGCTATTGAAGAAATCGATTTGGGCTACTGAGGTAAAGAAATGACATGGGATGAGTCACAATGATGAGAGTGATGTCTTCCACACCTTCTCCAGCAGTTGCAGCACTTGATTGGGCCCACACCTATTTGGGCTACTGAGGTAAAGAAATGGCATGGGATGAGTCACAATGATGAGAGTGATGTCTTCCACACCTTCTCCAGCAGTTGCAGCACTTGATTGGGCCCACACCTATTTTTGGGCATTTTTATATTATGTTCTGGAGCTTTTGGAAGGCTCATGATTTCCTCAAGAAGGCATAAAGTCAAAGAATTAAATTATTATATTATTTTATTGTGCCATGGGGACACCCAGAGGGAGTTAGTTAAACACTCCTTGGACCCACCATGTGCTTTCATTTATTTTTTGTTGAGTGGGTTACCTTTTTGTGGGTGGTTTGGTCCACTTTGGTAAATTATGGTTATATTGATCCATGTGTTGTATGTTGAGCTCATCTCAACCATTGGTTAGAATATTTCATCTTTTAATCTTAGCCACTCGTTTTGAAAGTGGTTAGGAGTCGGTTATGATTGTGGTTCTCTCATTTCTATTTAAAGGAGAGAGCTTCTCATTTGTAAGGGGTTTTTGGCTCTTGGATCTAAATAATAGAAAGACCTTTTTTGTGGAAATTTTCTGGATCTGCTTTGCATCTGATGTTCTCAAATGGTGATTGGCTAGTCTTCAGCTTCCTAGCATTGTGGAAATTCTTGTGAGATCTATATTTTTTTGCTACCATTGTTTTGACTACAGGAGTGCGTTTTGGCTGGAGCGTTTTTGTAGGGGGACCTCAACTCGCTTGGTTTTCTTCGTCTTGGGTTAGGGGGTTTTCATTAGTTTCATTGTGATCTATGATTACTTCGTTTTACTTTCTTGTAGCATTTGGTTTCTTTATTTCGTATTGGCAAATCTGATATTGTTGACGTTTGCTCATGTAGGATAGGGGGCGCGTTGGTGGCTTGTGGCTTGTATCATTCATAAAAATCATTGGGATCTTCCAGAATTGATTGGGATAGCAAAGATCATCACTGTTAAAGACTTCTACAATAATTTCCAGGTAAGATCTAACAGGTGAGTCTCTTCTTTTCAGATCTTATTCCATTGCACCTTGCTTTACTTCAAATTTTTTGAAAAAACTCCTAAATACTAAAAACCTTAAAAAGCACTAAATCTGGGAATAGTCCGATCTTTAGCTAAACCATTTCTGGGTTTCATAGATCGGGCCTCCCCTTCACTAAATCTGCTGCAACGCTGGTCAAACTCCTGATGGTCTGGCTTAGATCTGATTTTTAGCTAGAAAATTGCAAAAACCCCCCACTGAAAATCTGACCTGCTAGGGTTTTGACTTTTTCTAAATTCTGACTTCACAGATGGATGGATCGGGTCCCAAACAGTCCAAATCAACCCCAACGCTGTCCAAATTCTTGGCAATTTGACCTAGATTTGAGTTTTTGACTGAAACAGCCCTAGCGCCCTCACTGAAAACTGGATTTTTCCGGATTTAACTTTTTCTGAAATCTGACAAGATAGGCTGATAGATCAGGGCTTAAGCACTCCAGAAAACCCACAACGCTAAGCTAGTTCTTTCCGGTTTGCCCTAGATCTAAAAAATTGGTTTTCAATCCCCCTAGCCCCCTCATCAGATTTTGACTTTTCCAGATCTGATTTTTTTGCTGATTTTCTATTTTGGGTTTGTAGATCAGGTCACCCTGACCTCATTTCTCCTTCAACGCTGAGTTGTTAGCCTTCAGGTGACCCTAGAACTACAGATCTGCTTCTCCAAGCCCTAGAGCTAGCCTGCCATTGAGCTGGTTTTCCTGTAACCTAACTGTTTCGGGCTAACTCCTTTCTGGGTTCATAGATCAAGGTATATTCCAGGCGGGTTCACTGAAATGTTGGGTTGATGCTGACTCCATTGCCTAATGCACACAAGGCACTGATCTCCTAGCTAGCACTAGCCCTAACTTGACTTGACTCCCATTCCCTTTGCCAACACTCATTGATAACTCAAGTCACCTACCTTTCACTAAGTCTGTCTCCTTGGTATTAGACAATCAACTCTGTCCTTGCTTACCCTGTCACAGTTACGTTTCCCAAGACAGTGGTTATCTTCATCAGTTGCTAGTACCTAAACCCTAGAGCTAGGGTTTCCATTTACCTTGCACCTTACATGCCTTAAAGTCCCATTTGATCTATTCTGGTGTCTAGGTCTGATCTCTCCTATCTGGAGTAGATCCGAGTCACCCCCATTGTTGTCTTGGACTAGGATAACATAAAGTGAAGGCTGCCTTGATTGGTGTGACAACCATCCATTTGGGAGTCTAGGCAGTCGTGGTTCCACCCCTTAGTTGCTTGCCAGTCTACCATCCATCCTTGGTCCACCTCACACAGGCAACTACAAGGCGGGTGATAACATTTTGGCGCCGTTGCCGGGGATCGAATCCGGGTCACCCGCGTGACAGGCGGGAATACTCACCACTATACTACAACGACATATCTTTCATGGGTGAATTACTTGTGTAGTTCACCTGGTGACTCCACCCCGCGACTCCACTGAGGATCGTACCCAACATATTAATCTTAAGTTCTTAGAGCATACCATAAATCATAATGAATTCGGATGTATTTCTGAGGCACATGAAAGAAGTAACCAAAAACATGATTGAAAATACAAGACAAATAAACGAAAGGAATAGATGGAGGCCATACTACGGGTATGAGGATGATCTCGAGCATGGTTATGGATATGAATCTAGTTATCACAATCTTTATGATACTCACCAACTTCCTCACCCATGCAATAAAGATTTCCCGACCATCCCGAGTGGACCTGTAAGTCTACATGAACCTAGAAGTCAGTCCCAGTCAAAGCCTTATAGCCATGTAACCAGAGTTGTTAAAAAGCAAGACAAACGGTGTCCTTTTGACTTTTCTGAAATACCGGGAGCACCTCATCCTATGCCGAATGATTACACTAGGAGGATGCCCCGGTTCAATGGAAATAAATATACATCTATTGAAAGTCATCTAGATATTTTATGGGATTACATGGAATCTAGAGGTGCAAACAGTGAAGATGTTTATATGCGAGCCTTAGGAGAATCCTTGCAAGGGGATGTTCAACTATGATTTGATCATTTAGCACCAGGGTCCATCACTGGGTATGACATGTTCAAAGATTTGTTAATTTATAGTTGGAGTAGGAACACTGATAAAATTTTAGAGTGTCAGTCTAGCAATGATTATGCCGTTGATAATCAATATATTGATGAGGTGCTTTCTCAATTGGACCATTCCTCTTCGGATATGTTCCAAATTATGAGCGTGCCTGCAATCCATAAGAATGTTGCAGAGTACTTCGAGAATAATGTTTCAAAACCCCATGATGAAACTAAGAGGAATATCAATCAAATCATACGAGATACTCTGTTATTATTACTTAAAGCAGTCACAGAGCAAATCCTGGATTTGATCCGTGGAAGGGAACCTGACATGCACCATCAAGAAACATCTATAGTTGAGCCTTTCATTGGTGAGGTCATTAAAGAGCCTTTAAAAGAGAAACTCCATAGTCATTGCCTAGTTGATGATAATTTGAGTTAGTATCCAACCCATCCGAATTTGGATTCAGAGCTTGATCATATCACTGCAAAAGAAGAAAAGGTTGAAATTAATAAAACTTCCGTTGAAGAGCAATCATGTGGTCATATTGTAGTTGAAGACCAAGTTTGTGAGGATAGAAATGAACATAGTGATATTTTTCCTTACCAAATGAATGATGATGATCATTTATCCTCAATTGAATGTAATGAACAATCTCAAGAAGAACAACCACATGGTGATGATACACTAGTAAGCAAGCTTGACCTAGAGCCTTCTTTGTCACATCTGTTGAACTGGAATCTGTGTCCAAATAATCATCAAGAGCCTCCAAGGAATGATTCTTGTAATGTTGTTACTATTCCCCGTTATACTTTAGATCAAGGTGCTTTGGTTGAGGAGATTAATCATAGTGAGTCTACTTCTTGGGATAGTTTCAATCTTGCCAATCTTTCTAGCAAATGTCCCATATCACGTGCAAGATTGGTGTTAACACCCGTAGGTGATACAAATCAAGTTTTAATTTGTCAATCCAGCCTCCCATCCCAGCTTTTGAAGTCCTTCTCTATGGTATCATGCGGTATAGAGTCTCGAAAGTGCCAAATGGTAAATGGTAAAACATTTTATCTCCTTTCATCCTTGGTGCATAATGCTTTCAACTTCGCTAATTTCTTTGATTGGGTGAATGAAAAGCTCTATAAAGACCAATTCCATATTTTCTCATTTTATAAACAACAAATGGGGTTAATCTCAATATCCGGTTTAATGATCTCTAATTGGTCCCTATTTTGTTTCATCATTGATCATAATACGAGTATGATTGAGTATGCTGACCAAAAAGATGAGGAAAACAATGATGGCCTAGGAGGGGTGAATCATGTATCGTATTCTCTTCTGACGTCAAATTTAAACTTGCATAAATTTTATGATCCTATCGATCTATGGATAGAAGAAGTCTACAACAATCAATCTCACCCCTGGCATGATTTCATTTTTCTTTATCCATATCTTTCTTCAATTTTCAAACAAGAAGTTATAATGGCTTTAACTTTCATTCACATGACTTACAAGCTAAGTCACCTGACACGGGGACACGGGACACGAAGGACACGGGGATTCGAGGTGTCCGACACGGGTACGGTGACCCCGGAATCAGGACACGTAGGA
>LPNX010237315.1:242016-369863 GCA_001517045.1 Pseudotsuga menziesii
ATTAGTTACAAATGGTTACATTGTTTATTGGATATCATTGATGATCAGATAGAGACCTATGAGGGATGAGGGGTATGAGTATACACCTTAGATGGATTTAGACTCTTTGAGTCTAATGAGACAGTTTATTTCCAGTTCCAGGCACTTGCAGATATGATCAGGCTCATTTTGCCTTTATGATGCAGTTTTTCTTCACAGGTTGATATGTTTGAGCAGGGAGATGTTTTAATTGGATCTCCTAGTGCGTCGTATGTGCATAGGGGGTACAGCCACTTGTTTGTACCATTGTACCTCCATCCCAGAGAGCTTGGTGGGTTCAGTTTGACAATGCAGGCACCCTAGGACGCTGTTTTGGCAGGATCACGTTTCTCGAAGCAGATTAAAAATGATTAAATGGCTATTGAAGAAATTGATTTAGGCTACTGAGGTAAAGAAATGGCATGGGATGAGTCACAATGATGAGAGTGATGTCTTCCACACCTTCTCCAGTAGTTGCAGCACCTGATTAGGTCCACACCTATTTTTGGGCATTTTTATATTATGTTCTGGAGCTTTTGGAAGGCTCACGATTTCCTCAAGAAGGCATAAAGTCAAAGAATTAAATTATTATATTATTTTATTTTGCCATGGGGACACCCAGAGGGAGTTAGTCAAACACTCCTTGGCCCACCATGTGCTTTCATTTATTTGTTGTTGAGTGGGTTACCTTTTTGTGGGTGGTTTAGTCCACTTTGGTAAATTATGGTTATATTGATCCATGTGTTGTATGTTGAGCTCATATCAACCATTGATTAGAACATTTCATCTTTTAATCTTAGCCACTCGTTTTGAAAGTGGTTAGGATTCGGTTATGATTGTGGTTCTCTCATTTCTATTTAAAGGAGAGAGCTTCTCATTTGTAAGGGGTCTTTGGCTCTTAGATCTGAATAATAGAAAGATTTTTTTTGTGGAAATTTTCTGGATCTGCTTTGCATCTGATGTTCTCAAATGGTGATTGGCTAGTCTTCAGCTTCCTAGCATTGTGGAAATTCTTGTGAGATCTATATTTTTTTGCTACCATTGTTTTGCCTACAGGAGGGCGTTTTGGCTGGAGCGTTTTTGCAGGGGGACCTCAACTCGCTTGGTTTTCTTCGTCTTGGATCACGGGGTTTTCATTAGTGTCATTGTGATCTATGATTACTACGTTTTACTTTCTTGTAGCATTTGGTTTCTTTATCTCGTATTGGCAAATCTGATATTGTTGACGTTTGCTCATGTAGGATAGGGGGCGCATTGGTGGCTTGTGGCTTGTATCATTCATAGAAATCATTGGGATCTTCCAGAATTGATCGGGATAGCAAAGATCATCACTGTTAAAGACTTCTCCAAGCATTTCTAGGTAAGATCTAACAGCTGAGTCTCTTCTTTTCAGATCTTATTCCATTGTACCTTGCTTTACTTCAAATTTTCTGAAAAAACTCCTAATTACTAAAAACCCTAAAAAGCACTAAATCTGGGAATAGTCCGATCTTTGGCCAAACCATTTCTGGGTTTCATAGATCGGGCGTCCCCTTCACTAAATCTGCTGCAACGCTGGTCAAACTCCTGCTGGTTTGACCTAGATCTAATTTTTAGCCAGAAAACTGCAAAAGCCCCCCACTGAAAATTTGACTTGCTAGGGTTTTGAATTTTTTCTAAATTCTGACTTCACAAACGGATAGGTTGGGTTCCACATAGTCCAAATCAACCCCAACGCTGTCCAAATTCTTGGCAGTTTGACCTAGATCTGAGTTTTTGACTGAAACAGCCCTAGCGCCCTCACTGAAAACTGGACTTTTCCGGATTTGACTTTTTCTGAAATCTGACAAGATAGGCTGATAGATCAGGGCTTAAGCACTCCAGAACACCCCCAATGCTGAGTTAGTTCTTTCCAGTTTGCCCTATATTTGAAAAATTGGTTTTCAACACCCCTAGCCCCCTCATCATATTTTGACTTTTCTAGATCTGATTTTTCTGCTGATTTTCTGTTTTGGGTTTGTAGATTAGGTCACCCTGACCTCATTTCTCCTTCAACGCTGAGTTGTTATCCTTCAGGTGACCCTAGAACTGTAGATCTGCTTCTCCAAGCCCTAGCGCTAGCCTTCCATTGAGCTGGTTTTTCTGTAACCTAACTTTTCCGGGCTAACTCCTTTCTGGGTTCATAGATCAAGGTATATCCCAGGTGGGTTCACTGAAACGTTGGGTTGATGCTGACTCCATTGCCCAATGCACACAAGGCACTGATCTCTTAGCTAGCGCTAGCCCTAACTTGACCTCACTCCCATTCCCTTTGCCAACACTTATTGATAACTCAAGTCACCTACCTTTCACTAAGTCTGTCTCCTTGGTACTAGACAGTCCCAACTCTGTCCTTGCTTACCCTGTCACAGTTATGTTTCCCAAGACAGTGGTTATCTCCATCAGTTGCTAGTACCTAGACCCTAGAGCTGGGTTTTCCATTTACCTTGCACCTTACATACCTTAAAGCCCCATTTGATCTGTTCTGGTGTCTAGGTCTGATCTCTCCTGTCGAGAGCAGATCTGGGTCTCCCCCATTGTTGTCTTGGACTAGGATAACATAAAGTGAAGGCTGCCTTGATTGGCGTGACAACCATCCATTTGGGAGTCTAGGAAGTCGTGGTTCCACCCCTTAGTTGCTTGCCCCTCTACCATCCGTCCTGGATCCACCTCACACAGGCAACTACAAGGCGGGTGATAACAATTGCTATCCTCTGAAATTCTGAGATGAAGGCCTCTGCGCTACCTGTCTATTTGAGTTGAGCCAACTCTCTGAAATGTATCTTTGGATCTTTCCTGTTGAACCTCTCCATGAGCTTCTAAGTGAATTCTCTGTAGGAGTGTATGGTGTTGTGGCCCAATGTCACCAATTCGTGGTACCACCACTCATGAGCCTCTCTATCTAGGTGGAGTGTAACCAATTTAATGGTATCTGTCTCTATCATGGGACTGTAGCAAACTTTTGAACCCATATCCTCGCTAAACCTCTGCGAGTCCCATTAAAGTTTGGGATGGTCAACTTGCCCAAGGTCTTCTGCAACTCATAGTTGTGATTGAATCCCTTGTTGAAATTACTGGGCCTGTTCCTACTCTTCATGTTGCAAAAATCTGAAAAAGACATGGCGGCATGAAACTCATCCCCTAAGTCCTAGTATTCCTACAAATAAGCGCCAAAAGTCTCGCTAGGCTCTACCTGCATGACTGGGCCTCCTATTGCATCTGCCAAGAAGTGAGGCATAGTAGGCCTGTTGGAAAGTCTGCTATATATGTGCGGTGTATTCTGTATATTGGTGTACGCAACCTTTCCATTGCTACTTGTAGACCCTCGATCTATCGGTGAGGGAGGTGTACTGTTGTTACCTAGTTTTGGTTTCACCGTTAATCTGTTGATTGCATTGAGTACATCTTTTTGCCCTTTGGCTAAGTCTTGCAATGCAGATACTAAGTTGCGAAATTCCATCATGTCTTCATCTTCTCCCGTTCCCTTTCCCTTGTCAGAGTGTATACTGTTTGTTCCATGTCTGAACTTATATCTTCTAGTTGGATATCCTCAAAGTCCTCCGTGTACTTACTCCTTTTCCTATAGGTTACACAAGGGTCCTCTTCTGTATTCATCTACTTCTCATTTCTTAAGCCCACAGCTGGCCAAGAAGATAGCTCTAATACCACTATAATATCCCAAATACTGATATTTTCTATTTCTATGTAAATTTACTGCAATAGTCAGGCATGCAAACTGCCATGCAAAATTTCCCTATTTTATAGTTGAAATTAAGGTTAGGGTTTGCAGGATAGAATGAACACTTACCACTGATAAGCTGACTGAATATGCCCCAGAGAGAATACGCATGCAAAATGAGCTGAGTTGATGAAGAAACAACCTGGTTTTCTGCTGCAATACCCCGGTTGGCTGAATCAAACAAGTGTGACGTTTTTGCTGAAGGGATGGTTAGTTTCAGCTAGAAATAAGTCGAAAGGAAGGTGTGCCCGTGCCGGAGAGGATGGCTGGAGCATGCAAGAGTTTTGACCCCTCCAAATGCCCTAGCGAATTGGTCTACCCATCTGTTGCTCACGCCCCCACAACCCTGTAAATTGCTGCTAGCTGCCCCGGATGGACAATCTAATGGCTGATAATCACCCAATGCAGTAGAGTGATCCTATCAGTGAGGATGCAGGCTGCATGCGGAAGGAATATGGTGATCCAGAGTCTTGGTGAATGACTAGGGTTTCCCAGCTAAATGCCTCTAGCTGCACGGATGAATTTGCAATAACCTTCGGACTTATACTGGAATACTGGATAATGATAAATGCAATAGACACGGTGACAAACCTGGATGGTTTATCCTGAAGGAGACTAGGGCAGATATCTCACTGCTGAAATCCCGTTAGCTGAAGATGCCGTCTCCAACCCTAATCGCTGTGGTTGTACGCTGTGCTACTACTCAAGAGATTCAAAATCAATAATCATCAAAAGTAAAGTCTCCATTCACTTTATCTTTCTTTTATAACTTTCAACTGCGAAAACCCTAACTTTTGACCTAATTAGGTCACTTTAATTTCTAATTTGCAGTTGACTTGCATCCATGCGCATGGAGACTTAATTGGGTGCATGCATCATTAAATAATGCTTAGATGACATGCATGCCGGTGGCCCTCTTCGACCCAATGGTGATATAATATTGATGCTCTAGATTTTCTGTAGATGGCATCAGTCTTCAGTTGATTCCCTAACTGTTAGTAACCGCTTGAACCCACAGGAATCACATAGGTTAGCAGTTTGGTCCTCAATGCCTAAGCAGAAGAGGACATTACAAATGGTGTGTACAATTTGTCCTTTCTCCTCGACATCGACCCAACTCCCAGATCAGTAAGGGCTCAGGGTTCTTGACCCACAACATCTCAGCAGCAGCTTTGCACCAGACCTCCCTCCGAGAGGCGCTAAGGACCCTCCAGACCTCGTCGACATCACTCTAGAGGGCGCCCCGTGCCTACCAGTTCTGAATCGGGGCAACAGACACTTTTGCAAATCCCTCAGTTTTCCTCGTTCGGCCTCGGATGTTGGGAGTATTAGACCCTCCTCGGTCACTTTGGCTCCCAGATCTTGTCTACCTGAGCTCCATCGCCCCTGTGCAGGGGTACAGGGTTGGAACTGGAGCAAGAGCTCTCCCATGCTACAGCCTAGCTTGCCTTCCACATCTTTACTTCTTTCTATTTTCATTGCTTATATTGTATTTCCTTCAAGGGAGATCGTTTGATCCTCCCACATGCATAACATATCATTTTAACCGACAGTCCCGTTGACCTACTTTGTGGTCATTAGTGGACATTAATAAAATTATTTTATCTTATCTTATCTTAAAACCGCCTATCTTAACCACCTAATCTAGGGTTGAGATACTTTTACAAAATCCAGGGCCAACATTTAATGCACTCACATTTAATAATTAATTCACTTTAATTATTAAATAAACTTTAAGTGAGACCGATTCTATAAAGTATAAAACATCACTTTTATTTATACAACATTCACTTATTGCATAAATGTACAAGGACAAAGTTTAAGTCCTCATCACACCACACCAAAAATATGAGTGAGGACCTTCAGAGTTAATTTTTCAACATGTTTGCCTATTAGTTTGTAGATGTGTTAGCACAGGAAATTGCACCTTGTGTAATCTAGGTGCTAACTTCAAGATTTTCTTCATCTTTCAGTTTGCAATACAGAGTGTCCCGTGGAGAGTTCATTTACTTATCCAACAATTCCACTTGAGGATCTAGTGTCGTTGCATGCAAGCTGATTTTCTGATTTATCATTTTCAGCCAGATGCATGACCCCAATATCTTATAATTTAGAGGTTGTTCATGATACATTCAGGGTTCATATGTGTACATGTAAATACAAACGAGCAAACTTTGCATATTTGGTGTTTAATTGATTGGATTTACATTGTCTGTGTACCATTAAAATTTGAATATATTATGTATCTTTTTTTTGACCAGTTCTATTGGTTCTGGTCCAGTTTATGATTTTGGGGCAAACCAGATCTGGTCCAGTTCCGGTTATGACTACTTTGTTTTTAGTTTGTTCTCTCTCTTAAACTTTTATCTTGTGTAGCTTCTGAAATATTCACTGTACATAACAGAAAAGGTTGCTGATTAAGAGAACTATTTCTGCATTAGCTGGCTATTGCAGTGTAATATCATGTCTTTAGATCATGTTACACATTTATTTGTAGAAGATCTGGTATCCTGAGTTGTGATTGACATGGGTACTCTCACAGGTGGTACCAGTAGCAAGAAACAGAAACTTGGCAAAAAATGGGCAGCCGCTAATCATCCCAGTTTCCAAGCTAGATTCTTTAAGAGACCATTTACAGTCTTGCGATCCTATTTTTCTTGGATTAACAACAAATGATGATACTCCTGTCTTTGCAATTGACGTGGCCGATTTTTTCAGGTACCCTTATTTTGTTGACAAGTTTATTCTTATCTATGTCTGCATGGATTATAGAGAAATGTACTAGATCTTGTTGTTTTTTTCTTTAGGACAAGTTTATACCCCAAGAAGAAAATGTAACAGGTTAGTTACAGCCCCATTGATGTCATTGCTGACCTTTTCACAGTGCAGAAGGAAGCAAGCCTATGTGGCTAGAAGGGACAGAACTGGTGGACCTTCGTAAATATGGACCTAACTGGAAGGCATCAGAGGCAGGGTTACTTGCGTATGCAAGGGGAATGATTGAGTGGCATAGCAAAAATGTATTTGGGTTTACTCACTTCTATTTCAAATTTAATACAATATTTCTTTTCTCAAATCCCTTTTAATAAAACAAACTTTTATGTTTCCTTTTTTTCTTTTTTCTCTTTAATATTACAGAGGTTCTGTGGGCAATGTGGTATGAGGCAAGTATCAACAGACGGTGGACATTGTTTGAAGTGCTCATCCGAATCATGTGATGCTGTTGTATATCCACGACTGGTATGCTCATATCGTTTAGGAAACAGATGCAGCTAGATGCACAGCGCAGAAATAACCTTGTAAACAATGTGTACTACTATTGTGTTTTTAATTTTTCACCACATAATTTAGCAAAAAGGTAAATGATTATCTGGCTCCTAAATAGGGTGCAACCTTGCAAGCTGATGTCTTAGATGACATCATCAATTCAAAGCATTTGCATAGAGCGCTGCATAATTTTCAGTCGAGGATTAACTGAACTGTGGTGCAGGACCCTGCTGTTATAATGCTCATTGCTGATGGGGACTATATACTTCTTGGAAGGCAGGTAAGAAAGATTTCATAAAAGGATATTTATTCTTTTCCACCTAATTTTATACATATCAGTCACTTGCATTAATATGTAACCCTTGCTCAGAAATCAAAATGATACCCCTGAGAAGTGTAGAGATCAGTGTAAGTGCCATAGATCTTATGCCCACATTCTAATGTTCTGCACAATATTTTTGATGGAAGTATCTTTATTGCTTGCATCTCTATTTGAAAGTTCCACTAGAGTTCAAACAAACATGAACATACTGAAGCTACAATGACATATACCCTCATTCCATCATTCTGTTGAGAATCAACATTGGATTGGTTTGGGTGAGATATATCATTAAAGATGCTTACAACCTTGTTAATGTTGAAGAATGTATCTCGTATAGGAACTTCCACACAGGTTTGGTATGAACATCGGAAGTAGTTAGAGTTAACGCTGTTTTGTAATTCACTTTATGAATAAAGTGAAAGTCTTATATTTAGCTGTTGAGTCTAATAAAGTATATTTTTATACATTAGTGATTTAGACTAATCTCAACCGTACATCTCACTAAGAGATTATGGTTTTGGTAGATTAGGGTTTCAAGTTTCAACTCAAGTATAAAGGTATGTCAAGATAGATGAAATCAGTCAAGGGGTAGTGCACTACATTCCCGGATTTGGTACTAGGGGATTGTGTAATAAAACATTCCCCCTCAATAAAATCTGTCAAAACAATGCTAACCTTACCATATGAGTTGTACCTTGTCATGGATTTAGTAAAGTAAAATACTAAAATCCCCCCTCTCTCTCTAACAAATGTTTATAAATTCTGTCACACAAATTTTATTCCGGAGGTTGTTAAAACTTATGAATGCTAGAATTAAAAGAGCTATTCCATTCCATTCTCTCGCTCTTTTCAATAGCTGTGCATTTTCACATTAGGTCATGCTAGATCCATCTAAATAGTTTAAGGGAACAGGTTCATAGTAGTAAATTAATGATTCTCGTATGTTTAAATGCAGAGTAAATGGGAACCAGGACGATATTCTTTATTGGCAGGTTTTGTTGAAATTGGAGAGACTTTTGAAATGGCTATAGCAAGGGAGGTGCAGGAAGAGGCTGGAATAACTGTCGACAGAAGCAGCATAAGGTGCTAATAATTTTTAAATATTTTCAGTTACTTTTGTATTTACATGCTCATGTTTTGTCTAACCATTTTAAATATTTTGCGCTGTACTGACATTGGATTGCCCCTTTCCTCTTTGTACAGATACGTTGCTACTCAGCCATGGCCTTTCCCATCATCTCTTATGGTAGGATTTATGGCTAGAGCAGAGAAAAATGAATCTAGTGCCTATAAAGATTCATCAATACCACGTGAACAAGTAGTACCAATTGATAACTCGAGCCTTTCTACAATTCGTGACATTGATTCTTTGCCTAAGCCTGTTGTAGATGATAACGAGTTAGAGGTAATATATTGTCCTAAAAGTGCATTCAATTTACATATGGCTGTGAGAGTCACTTTCACTCGTTTCCATTTTATGGGTTTACAATACATCCTTCCTAATTCAAGTATATCCTTATTTTAGTACTCTCCATGGAATTTAAGTAATAGCTAACAACCTAGCAATAGCTTCTGTTTCAATTAGCCATCGAGTTATCCATCAATAACTTTGATACTTTTATGCAGGCGACAGTTTTTCTGACATTAAAACATGGCTGGGAATTTGACTCTAGGATGTTTTCCACAATTTCAGTTTGTCAAAATGTCATGCAATTTCCACTTATATTGACAAAACAACGATCTGTAACTTACAAAGATGTAAAGTACCGTTGATTGGGAGCATAAACGAGTTTCTGATGTACCATAAACCATGTACAGAGATTAGATTTTTATATATAATCTGTTCCCATGAAGATTCGTGGTGCTGGTATTCTGTCTTTTTTCACTTTTAACCATTGCTATATTCAACAATTCTTATCTTTTTTCACTTCTAAGCTATGTTACCAGAAACGGGAAACGGGAAACGAAACGAGAAACGAGAACGGTACAAGAAACGATGTTTCCAGGTTTTGCACATATAAGAAACGAGGAGAGAGAAAAACAAAAAAATAAATTAATTAAATATATAAATTGAATGTTGTGACAATCTATAGATTTTACAGATTTTAGGAATGACTAGACTTAGCTTAAGTCGAGCATTTACCCAATTAAGTTTAGCTTCAATGCAAGAAAACTAGGGATTCAGACTGCTGCTCCACCAAGTTATCCTCACTTCAATGCAGAAAACAGACTATTAGTTCTTTTACCACAACCGCACATCTTTTAATTTGGTATACAACAAATTTGAAACATATTTCCTCATATGTACAAAACTTGCACTTGGTCTATAAGATAAAATTCGAAGTAATTATAGGGCGGTCTGTCTGATATGAGAGTTGGATCAGTTGCTTTGATCAGAAACTAAAATATAAATGGGAATACTCAAAGGGCAGTCTATCTGATCCAGAAGTTGGAACATCTCTTTTGATTAGAAACTGCACTTTAAAAGAAAAAACTACTATAGCATAAATACCCACTTTAACAATGAGAAGAGAGATTTAAACCTTCCTCTCCCATGTAAGAGCAAGGAGTAGCAAATACTGCCTGTGGCGTGAGGCACTCCTTATCAGTGGCTCCACTTCCTCTGCCTCACTGTTCTCAACTTCTCACAGCAACGATTTCTCTCCCAGCGCATGAACAAACACTCCTTATCAGTGGCTCCACTTCTACCCATCAATCCTTACTCCGCAATCCAGGTAGGAGCAGAGATGCTGGTCATGGCCTATAAGAGATCCTACGATTTTCCTGTGATCACCATAACAGGTAACAATGTATATGGATAATGGGCCTAATCAATTTCCTGAAAGACTGATACCCGAGTTCATTCTTCTGGCAATGCGAGGTAAGTTGCTCCCAATCCATGGTGATGGATCTAATGTTAGGAGTTACTTGTACTGTGAGGATGTAGCTGAGGCTTTTGACATTGTTCTGCATAAAGCTGAAGTGGGGCATGTGTATAATATTGGTACACAAAAGGAGAGAAGGGTCATTGATGTGGATAAGGATATTTGTAGGCTCTTTTCATTGGATGCAGAGAAGGTTATAAAGTTTTTAGATGACATGCCCTCAATGATCAGAGATATTATCTGAACGATAAGAAACTCAAGGATTTGGGGTGGTCTGAGAGGACAAAATGGGAAGAGGGATTGAAGAAAACAATGGATTGGTACATTAGCCACCCTGAGTTGAGAGGTATACAAAAGCCCATGATGCTCAAAACGACAGGAGCTGAGAGGTATACAGAAGCCCATGATGTGGTTGACAAGAAGCCTCCAGTGCTAGAGAATGGCATCCATCATAATCACATGCTAGAGACCTCCAACGACTATATTCAGAGATCTGCCTTCAATTTCTTGATCTATGGATGAAATGGCTGGATTGGAGGGCTTCTTGGGCATATATGCGAAAAGCAAGGCATAACCTATGAATATGGAAATGGGAGATTGGAGGACAAGTCTCAGAATCAAATGGACTACAGAACAACAAGCCTACTCATGTTTTTAATGCTGTAGGTGTGACAGGTCGTCCTAATGTGGATTGGTGTGAATCCCACAAACCCAAGACTATTAGAAATGGTCATATTCTTAAAAGAATGCTAAGCTCTAATAGAGTTACAACAACAGGGATAGCCTGAACCTCCTTCACTGGGTCATGGGGCAGCACTGTAGTAGGGATAGCCTGAACCTCAGGGTCAAGCGAGATCACGTGCTAAAACCCAACAACGGCTTGTCAAAATAAAATCCTCTGCCACTTAGTTCAGGCTGTTCAACTGTTGCTGCTGGAATTCCTATAATTGATCCCAATCATCCTCACTTTGATCCTCATGAATTGGCCATGAGTGCTATGGATTGAAGGTGTTTCAAGGTTTATCTTGTAAAGAAGAAAGCAGTGGTCCATTAAAGGATCTCAGTACTACACGTCCACTTTGCAATAGAAGAGAAGACTTGCTCCTACAAGATTTATTGGTTGCAACATTGTTTTGCCTTTCGGAATCCAGATGTGTAAAGCCAAATAGTTTTCAAATGAATATTTCTACTCTAGAGTCTATAGTAGAAAACACGATGCAATCTATCTCACAGGAGTTTAGCAATTGAAGCAGATTATATATTAGATTGTAGAATACCCGCTAACTCCTTTGAGTCATTGGAAAAAGTAGCTACTTGGTAAACTAGCAGTAGCAATCTCTCGGCTCTTCAAACTGATATCACTGCTCTAGCACTCTTCTCAATTTCTCTGCTATAGATATTTTGTTTGATAGGGAGCTTAGCCAAAGCATTGATTGAAAGGCAGAAGTAGAACCTGAAAACTGTAGCCTTGTGTCTCAACTTCTCTGCTCGTTTTTTTTGTTTGACAGGAGCTCAGCCAAAGCACGGAGTGAAAGGCAAAAGCAAAACCTCAAAACTGTAGCGTAGGTACAAACATGGTTTCAAATTTTGATGCAGCCTAACAGGCGGCAGATAGCCTTCTTCAACACCCAACCATCAATAAATTTCGCATTTAAGTTGGAGCCTATTTGCCACCCACCAAATTCACTCACCGTTCATTAATCGCTCCACAAATTTTAAAAATATACCTGGAAACGATGGGCAACGGGACGAGTTCTCTCAGAAACGGACAATCGTTTCTTCTGAAATCGTTGTGTGAAACGAGTCGTTTCGCAAGAAACGGTTTTTTGGCTCCAGAAACGAAAACGGCCGTAAATAACAGCGGTTTTCGTTCCATCTCCATTTCTACTACGTTTTCTCTCCGAAACGCAAGCTTTCGTCACGTTTCTGGTAACATAGCTTCTAAGTTTGTGCAATATTCAACAATTCTAAATGTTTAATCTTGAACCCGTTTAAGGTTTTACTACATATACCAAAACATTGCTGTTCAATTTTAATGCAACTGCTCCACGAAAAGTTATTTTCTGAAATTACCTCTGATATTGCTTCCAATTTACCTTGGTTTCTGCTAGGGCACAAATATTTGTGGCGTGAAAATTGCTTAGGATTTTGATAATCTCTGCAGTTTTGTTAACGATATTGTGCTGCTCGTTTTTTGAAATACGTGTCTGGTTTGCGATTTTTAGGGTTTCAATGTGAGGGCTTCCTCTACTTTCTCAGAAATTCGCGCTTTCCAAGTCTATCGAGCCGTGTTCGTCGAATTTGGTTATTGCGCTGCTTTTTAGCATGTTTTTTTTCCCTTTTTTGGTATGTTGTTTCAGGTCTTCGCAGGGTCCGAAACGCGCGTGCGTATGGTCGCGCTGTTGTCTTCTCCTATTTTTCTTGCTGGCTCTTATCTTAGAGGGTATCGTATCTTCTTTAACGTAGGTATCCCCAGTTTGTTCTGTTCACTCTTCTGTGTCATGTTCTGCCAAAATAATTTTCGATTTGAACTGCCATGGGTGCTTTTGATTTCTGTTATGAGATGCTCGTTTTTGTCTTGGTATTCTCTTCTGCTGGAGTCCGATGTTGTCTCACCGAATTCAAAAATTACTCATTCTCTGCCATTAGTATAGTAATTATAGATTTATCAAATTCGGGGTTGCTGCACATCAACTGTGGCTTGCTGAATTTTGTGGGTTACATTCTTTATTTTTTCTTGTAGTCGATTATTTTTTTCTCATGGAATACACGTCTGGCCTCTTAATAACAGTTAATATAATATCTCTAAATTATTTTCACTTGTAATCTTAACAAAAGTTGTTTTGCCGTTTTTTGGTGTTCAATTTGTTGCGTTGATCTTTCTGAAGCTTTCTTGATTCTTCGTGCACAATATGCAATAAACTCCAGCTCTAGACTTGGGCTCTGAACATTGACATAGCATTGAAACTTTGAATCAAATATTCACATGTTCAAGACTCCGATATTGCTTTGATACCGTTCTAAAAGATTAATACAATATGTCCAATATATGAACTTCTATCAAAATGGAGCCATTCGGTGGGTGCTTCGATTTTTGTTATGAGATGTTCGTTTTCGTCTTCGTCTTCAATTCTGTTTGGTGTTCCATGCCATCTCACCGATTCCACGAATTGCTCATTGTTTGCCATTGATATAGTCACTGCAGATTTTCGGGTCGCTGCCCATCAACTGTGGCATGCTGTATTCTGTGGGTTGTATTCTTTTTTCTTTTTCTTTTCTTTCTTGTAGTCGATTTTCTTTCTCATGGAATATACGCCTTTCTCTCTTAATAATAGTTGATAAAATATTTCTAAACAAACAAAAGTTGTTACTTAACTAAATATTTCACCTGTAATCTTAACAAAAGTTGTTTTGCCTTTTTATAGTGTTTCTGACCTGCTTTCCTTCAATTTGTTTCTGGACCTTTCTTGACCCTTTAAGATTCTTGCATGATGTGCAATAAACTCCAACTCTAGACTTTGGCTCTGAACGTTGAGTTAGAATTGAAACTTTGAATCCAATATTCTAAAGCATTCTAAAAGATGAATACAAAATGTTGGATATATGAACAACTATTATAATGAAACCATTCGATGGGTGCTTCGATTTTTATCATGAGATATTCGTTTTTGTTTTCGTCTTCATTTCTGTTTGGTGTTCTATGCCATCTCACCGATTCCACGAATTAATCATAGTCTGTCATTGGTATAGTCACTGCAGTTTGTCAAATTCGGGTAGCTGTCCATCAGCCATGGTATGCTATATTTTGTGGGTTGTATTCTTTATTTTTTTCCTTCCGTCGATTTTCTTTCTCACGGAGATATAGCTTTTGGCCTCTTAAAAAAGTTAATATACAAATTTAAGCTATTTTTGCATATAATCTTTAAAAAAGTTAATTTTCCTTTTTTAGTTTATTTGACTTGCCTTCAAATTGTTGCATTGATGATATTTTTGGACTTTTTTGATTATTTGAATTCATGCGCAATATCCAATAAACTACATCTCTAGACTCGGACTTCGACCGAGAATTGATGCTTTGAATCCAATCTTCAGAAGCTCACGGACTGATGATAGCATGTTAAACAATGAATATATAATATACGTGGAAGATGTGGATTTTATGAATTTTCAGTAGAAATGGAGTTGATGAGTGAGATCTTTTTATATTCCATTGGTTAGATATTAGCACTACCTACTTCACCCAACCACTTTATTTTAATAACACTTGTTAAACTATAATAGTCACTTCATTATATTCTGACCTTATTACATATTTAAGTCACTTATTCATAGTAATCGAGTGTTAAGTACTCCAAGAACTGCCTTTTGTATTTAGAAAGCCAAGTCTTTGAATAGAATAATGAAAGGAGGTAGCAAGGGAACCTCTAGAATCACGTTATAGACAATGATAGATCTTTTGAATCTAATAATATATGGGATATCTTCAGATGAAGTGAACTTCAGTCTCAATGTGTTATAATGGCACACTTTACAAATCCTGTCCTCTCCATCCATGAGATATAGTGATGGAACCTACTTGTAGCTAGAGAGAGCAAACCCTCAAATAGTCAAGCAGAATCTGGAGCCTAGGTGAGCAATGACATTGGATGTAGTCTAACATTAATTGCCTTATTTATATAGGTGGGCAATGACATTGGATGTAGCCTAACAATTGGCTTCTTTATGTAAAAGCTAGACTTTTTAGTCAAAATAGCAAAAGGAGGTAGCAAGTATAATATCCCTAATTTTGACTTGGAATATATTTAATCAAAATGATGTAAATGATGTAAATATGCTAGTATGGATTCCTAGTGCGGAGCTTGTTGCCCACCTATTTCGACTAGGTGGCAACCTCATGTACATTGAAGATGTACATTATGTGCAGTTTGTACCATGGAAAAAATCTGAGGATTTTTTCACTTTTGCAGGGCAATTGCCCCTTTGTAAAACGAAATGTCCGCTCCCCTGCGTGGGAAAATTAATGTAATTATATGTGCTAGTATGGGTCATATGATATGGATGCCACACCATGGAACTGGTTGTTAGGGAAGTCCCCTCATCGAGTGTTTTTTTCCTTTCCAATTAATCTTGTTGTGTAAACGATTTTAATTGGTTTGGTTTTTCACTCAAAATCCTCCAAAGTGGTGACGGGCGTTCTAACAGTCAAGTCCATGAGGTGGCTAAGGGTTCAAAGTGTTATTCGTGACCATGCTGGACATTTGTATAGAGTCTTGCGGAGTTTCGTTATGTTCTTGTATTTTTATTTATTTTTTCTAGTTAATTAATTTCACCCCTTGGTGGTTAATTAACTCAGTTTTGATGTAATAATGTAATTGCTCAAGCACTGACATTTTGTAATAGGGGCTATGAATGCAAAGTAAATTGCTATGAAACCCCCTAAGCCACTGCTTCGAGTCCCATGTCATTCAGACAAGTGGTTGAGGAGATAAACTATTTTTGTCTAAGCAAGGTCTATTTTTCCTAGGGAATTAATTAATTTTCCTAAGTCAAAAATTAAATTATTTGATTTTGAAGGAAAAAATCAAATAAGGCCATGGCAATTAAGTTTGGGAGGTGGCTAATCATAGTTAAATTTTATTTAAATAAACCCCTCCCATGGTCAAAATAAATTTTTGAAGATTTCCCAAGTGGGGTGCTCCTCTTGTCTTAATAAAAGGTAAAAAATAAAATATTTAAAATTAAAGATAAAAAATTAAAAAATTAAAAAATCAAATATTAAATAGAAAATAAAAAATAAAAAATTAAAAGACAAAAATAAAAAAATATAAGATTAAAACTTGAAAATAAAATTAAAAGATTAAATAAAAATAAAAATAAATAAATAAATAAAGGATAAAAGATAAAGAATAAAAGAATAAAAAGATAGAAATTTAAAAAATAAAAGAATAAAAATATAAAATAAAAGATAAAAAGTAAAAGAATAAAAATAAAAAATAAAAGATTAAAGCTTGAAAATAAAAGATTAAAAGATTTAAAAATAAAAAGATAAAAATAAAAAGTAAAAAATAAAACAAAAGATTAAAAATTAAAAATTAAAAATAAAAGATTAAAGATTATATAAAAGATTAAAAAATTCAAGATAAAATTAAAAATAATAAAATTGAGTCAAAGGAGGCCCCACTTGGTCAAAACCCTAGATCTAAGGGTGTAAAATCATTAAGGCATGGATCAAGCACCTAAGCCATGGATTGAAAAGTAATCTAAGGGTGTAGATTGGTTGAGAGGGGTGTAAAGTCAAAAATCTAGATCTAGTGGTGGAGATCTAATCTAGATCTAGATCTAATATTGGCCATTGATCTTCAAGGGGTTGGGGTCTTCCTCAACTATATAATGAGGGTCTCACTCCCTCATTTGACATGATCTCTCATGCTATTGTTATGCTGCCGGAATATTTCCCTACTCTCTTTTCTCATTCTCTCAAGCATTTGGCCCAAGCCTCTTGCCATTTTTTGTATTGAATCTTGCCTTAGTTGGGCTGTAATAGAAGAATTCTTTGGAGGGACATTATGCTACATTCTACATTCTTCATGATCCATTTTTTGTGAGGTAACTTGTATCTTTTTTAGTTTTGCATATTTGTATTAGTCTAGTTAGCTCTCCACAAAGTATTTTGTGGAGAGATTAGAGAGTAAAAGTATTTTTACCCTCTTTTGTGAATGGTTTAGCAATTTTTCTTCAAAGTATTTTGCAGGGATTGTTAGATATTCATCACTAGGCTTACATATTTTTGCAGATCTAGATTTGTTTGCAGGTTTTCCAAGTAAGGATATCTCTCCAAGGGTTTCGTTTTTTCAAATTTCAATTCGGTCATTTTCCTTTTTCCTTCCTGAAACTGGGTTTTATTCACTGTATAGTGAATATAATCCTTGTTTTAGGGCCCTCATCCATTATATATTAGTATAGGCTTATAAATCTGTTGTTTATATGTTATTTTCACCCTAAAAACATTCATTTTCAGCCACTAAAATTTCTGTTTTTTTCCATTTTTTAAAGTTCAGATTTTTCTGTAAAATTTCTGGGTTTTACACTAAATTGTTCTAACTTTCTGTTTCAGTTTTCTGCAGTAATTTTCAGCAAGTAAGTTGCTGAATTTTTGTAGGTTTTATGCGCAGAAAGAGGGGGTTATGCTGGCCTAAATTGCCCAGAAAAAACCCAGCAAAAATTTGGTCCAAAAGAGGCCCTAAACTACATTTCTTCTCTCTCTTCTATTACATTGTAAACCCTAAATGAGAAGTTCTCTTTGGGGTATTTCTCTGCTGTAAATTTGTATAAGTAGTTGCTTAGAGTTAGTTTTTTTATTTGCAAGTTTTATTTCAGTTTACCCACCTATCTCTGTTACAGACCACCATCTCTGTAATAGAGATTGTTGTGAGGTTAGTTTAAGTATCTTTTTTTTTTTTTTTTTAAATTTATTTATCTGTTTACTCACTATCTTTGTGACAGACCACCATTTCTGTCACAAAGATTGTTGTGTGGTTAGGACATTGCTTTAGTTAGTTGTTTTTCTTTTTAACTTTCTGTTCAAGTAATATAATTTTCATTTTATGTCAAAGAAATAATTATACAACCCACCTATCCAGTGTATCCTCTATCCACTTGTCATCTCCCTTTAGGGACTTCAAGTTGGGTATGAAAAGCAGGAGAAGTGGGGGCTTAGCTTAGTTAAAACAACTTTCTTTTTTTCTGCTACAATCAACACATTTTATTTTTCAGTCCAAGATCAAGTACCAACACCTCCCATAAGGGATACCGCTTGGTTGATCTTGTTGATAGTTTAAAATAAACCTTGTATGCTAATCATCAAGACTAAAATTTACCCTCTAAAATTAACCAACAACATATTCACTAGCCTCTGTTCCTCTACTCGGTTATCACCCTTCGGGGTACTCACGAGATACGACAGGGGATAGAGAAGTCTTAGTTTAATAGGCATCCATCTAGCTGTTTTTCCAGTTAATTAAAAACAGTGCCCTCGGAGGCGACTTGGGGTAGAAGACCGTGGAGGGTCTTTAGGCGTTCTACGTCCCCCTTGTTGAGCACCAGGGCATTGGGGTTTGACTTGTGAGCTACGGGTGGGCTTTGCTCCCACTTTGTTGAGCGCAACAGCATTCCCTCTTTGACTTGAGAAATACTGGATTGGGGTAGTCACACCACCGGTTCGAGAACTAAATTTCAAGAGGAAAAACCTTAATAAAATCTACCTAAAATAAACCAAGAGACATTGCAAAACCGGTTCTATAACATTTTTCATTTTAGCACACTCCCACTCCAGCATTGCACTCCAACACTTTACTTTCAGTCTCATTTATCTTTCAGTTTCATTTACTTTCAGTTCTGCAATTGTTTATGTGGTGAATGCTTAACACTTGTTTAACTGCTTCAAGTAATTTTCCTTCTCCTATCTCTTGTCTATAATTTGTAAATCTGGTTCATATTTGTCTAAACTGTAACTATTTTACTTCATTTGCTTATACTGATAAATTTAGATCATCTGTATATTGCTTAAATATTTTGGTTCATTATTGTTTATAATTGTACCATTTATTTGTTTATTCATCTCATTGTTAGACAACTTAATCTGTGGATAATTAACTTAGATTTGCATCCATTGAAAGTTGCATTCTTTGACTCCATTCTTTAGGCACTGGTTATAAATAAAAGGATTGACTGTCATTTAAATATTGCATCTTGCATTGGTTTGACTGTCATCTCTCAAAACCTTAGCCTCAATCTTAATAAAAGATCTCTTTAATTAATTTGTAATTAATTAATAAATCTGGAACTTAGTCTTTCCGTAGGGACTACCCCCCTTGGCTCTGTTGGGATCTTACCTAAACGGAGGAGTTGTGGACTGTGGTGACAGTGGTCCCCAGCTCTTGCTTGCCCCCAAGGACACACATAGCAGGTTGTGACTTTCCTGTGTCTTAAAGTGTGAATTAGGCGGCAACAGAGCTCAAGGCCAAGGCCTGACTAGTGAATGGATAGGCATGTATGATGTAAATTTTTTTATTTGGACTGCGTGGTTAGCCTATCATACCAATTTGAAATATATGTAAATATTATGTTGGAAAATAATAAAATGGTTCAAGATGGTTGTGTAAAGAGCATTAATGATTCCACCGGAGGGAAAGAGGAAAGGGGAACATGGGAGACTAATCTTTTGCTACCAAGTGTCAACCTTAGAACTCATCTTATTGCTTCCATGTGCTTTAAATGAGCCAATTACTTCATCTTGACTATTAAATCCAATCATATAATGCATGTGTGAAGTTGGTGGGAAAAGCCACTTCATGTAGTTATTGAAGCATGGAGGTGAATGCACTTTTGTGACAGTTCCGTCAACTGCCAAAAGTCAGTTCGACAATTGTCAAAAGTCCTTTCTTCTATGGTTAGAAGCTATGTTAGTTGTATTTTCACCATCATCTCATATCCCTTGGAGTCAACACTCATTCTATCATTCTTTCATGCAAATCTACACTATGTAGAGCTCCCTATTGTTGTTTATGACCATAACCATATTGTGTTCAACCCAAAAATTTGAATTTAGATACAGAGCTATAGACTTGAAGGAAAAATAGATGGTTGTAGGTGAGCATAAAGGTTGGGCAAGCTAGGAACCTTTACCCTCTGAGTTTTTCTACTTGCAGATGCTTGAGAAACCATGATTTATGCTATAGGAGGTTCTCCAATAGCATATAGTAGGTTCCAATAGCATACAGTAGGTTGGACTCTTACTGCACACACTGATAAGCACTATAAGGGTTGAATTTCTTGAGGGAATTGTGGATCAGTGAAGGGAAATGCATTCTTTGTGTTGTGTGGGGTAGTTGAAAGGAGTGCCATGGCTGTGATGGCTTAGTGAGATCCTTGTAGAGCTCTAAATGAGCTTTTGGCTAAGCATAGAGAGTAGAACGAGTTGTGGGTTGAGAGAGAGAATCATGTAGGTGTTTCCTTCACCCTAGTGGCCTCATAACGCATCTTGGGGGTGGCCTCTTAAAATAAACAGTATATGCTGGATAGAGTGCCTATGGCTGGGTGGAAAATCGCTCTTGGGGTAGTTGAAAGGAGTGCCATGGCTCTGATGGCTTAGTGAGATCCTTATAGAGCTCTAGATGAGCTTTTGGCTAAGCATAGAGAGTAGAACGAGTTGTGGGTTGAGAGAGAGAATCTTGTAGGTGTTTCCTTCACCCTGGTGGCCTAATAGCCCATCTTGGGGGTGGCCTCTCAACATAAACAGTATATGCTTGATAGAGTGCTTATGGTTGGGTGGAAAATCGCTCTTACACAGCCAGTTGCTTGGATCTTCTTCGTTTAAAGATGAGTATTCACTTGTATTTGATTATGCAGTGCTTTTATTTGATATCTGTAATGATTATGCTTGATTATGCATGTTAGGTGTGTGTGGATAGAGTTTATTTCCGTTGTATGTTTTTATTTATGTATCAGGATTCAACACATGCATTTTGGATGTTATGAATTTGTAATATGACCATGGGGTGAAATATAGAAGCCCGTAATTTGTTCATGTCCCACTTTGTTGGTTGGATTGATGGATGGGGGCGTGACAACAAGGGACCCTTTAGACTTATGGAATAGATAGTGATAGATCCCTTGGATCTTATAATATATGGGACATCTTTAGATAAAGTGCACTTCAGTCTCAGTCTCATCTAATAGCACAATTGACAAATACTCTCCATCAATGAGATAAAGTGATTAGACTTGTAGCTAGTGAGACTAAAGCCTCAACTAGTCATGCAAAATCTTGAGGCCAAGTGAGCAATGACATTGGATGTAGGCTGGGTAGGTAATGGGGTTTCCCTTCAAATATAGAAATTGCTTGTAGTAAAGAGCCATCTTAGGGCCAAGAACTTGTGGGTGGGGTGGAGATCCAAGTAACTTGAATAGATGATTGACATATGACTTTTCTAGCCACCCTATTGCTTTCTCGTAGAAGGGAAGCGCTGGCTAAGAGCATCCATAGAATATTTAAAAGGATGGAGGTGCTTTATAATGTTGATAGATTGAAGGGGCAAAGAGGCCTTTGAAAGCTAGCATTACTTCTACCCTAAGATGTTTGTGGAAACGATCTCCTCTTAAGAACAAAGGGCCAAGTAGAGGTGTCTTTCTTGTCTTGCAGCTGAATCGCCTAGGGTGTGCATCTTGTGAAGAAAAAAGACAAGTTTGAAAATGCTCCCAAGGCACAAAGTGTGGGTGCCAAAATTGGTTTGGACAATGGCTAATGGGAAAGTCCATTTATAATAGATCATTTGTTGGAGCAGGATAGATTGGACTCTTTCTACATGATCATTATCAATTAGTAATAAGGCAGGCCCTAAAACCACAGTGCCATAAAGCATTGTAGGTTTGATCATTGCGTTAAAGAGATATATCTTCTAGGAAATGTCTTGAAAATGCATATGGAAACATTAGTGTTCAATCATGGAGTGAGACCCATGCCCCTTGTTGTGTTAGGGTTGGGAAGCAAGTTGCAATTGAGATCTAGGACTTGTGAATTGCATTGCCAAGCAAATGTAAGTTTTCATGATCTCCACCCCACCCCATCTAAAGAAGTTGAAGTATGACAGAGCATTCATAGAAGTATTCAATATCATAACCTTAGTTTTGCTAAGGTTCACCAACCATTGCCTACAATCACAAAAATTGTTAAGGGAATCAAGTTTCCTTTGTATTCCCTTCTGGGAGGAGGCCAAAAGGACCACCTAATATGCAAACAAGAGTAGTGAAATCAAAACATGGAATCGTCAAACTAGATCCCAAATAAAATTGGTGAAAGTGGGCACCCCTGTTTGATCCTAATGGTGCTCATATTAAAGCCAAAAAGCCTTTGAGATGTGTGAATTTGACTTATAATTATCCCATAGAGCCTCATTATAGCAATGATGAGAGACTTGAAGATGCCTATATCATGCAATCTTGAGAACAATGATTCCCTTAGAACAAAGTCAAATGCCTTTTGAAAATACACAAAGCAATAAAAGATTTGGTTGAACGCTATCTAGTCACCTCAATAATAGTACAAAGTTTAAATATGTTGCCAATTGTTTGGTACTCTTCTAAAATTTCTTGCCCCTTAGCTCCAAGTTTGGTTTACTTAAAGTTGTCCAAAAGCCCCATGTTTAGGACAATTGTGTAAATCTTGCAAAATGTGTACCTAATCATAATAGTCTTCTAGTAATTTGGAGAGTTGTTCGTTGAGTTAAAAATGGGGTTGATGATATGTCATGACCATGAAGTGGGGAAGCTTGAACAAACCACATTATTAAAGAGATCAACTATATGGAATTCAAGAGAATAGATACCATGCTTGGGAAATTTGGCTTGAAAGCCTTCCTTATCCAATGCTTTGCTAGTGCTCAATGTCTAGATCTTTGTTGTGAGGGAATGCCCCCCCACTCGCTTCGGCTCCCAAATCTCGCTCCCAAAACGCTCTTATTTTTGGCAGCGCATTCTTGACCTCTCCTATGCTAAAAGCTCCTATACTAGTGTCATGTTCCCCGATGCAAATTGCCCAAACTTTGAGGTAACATGAGCTATCATTGCGGTTCTAACTCACACCACCATGGCCATATTACGAATTTCGTGAGTTTCTACTTGCTCAGATACAACTTTGTCACGTCCTCGATCACCTTGGAGGCCTTTGGTGGCAACGAGAGACTCTTTTGATTGTACCAACTTCAAATTCTCTCATTCCAATCCATTGATTCCGATATCGTAGTCCTTTAAACTACATTGCAACGTTAATCAATAGCTTAATCAAGATTAATCGACTCCTTAATCACCATCGTAATCCACCTCGATGGTTCTAAATGGCTTTGACCGCCAAATTCCATTGATCCCGACATGTTCTTGCCGAGTACCAACTTTTCCGTACATTGGAGTTTGAAATCGAAGATCGGGAGCACAAAACTACTCTCCCGCGAAACCTTGCCAATGTTCCAACTCCAATCATTATTCGGAAGTCGAAAGCACCCAAAGTGTTCCAACACAACAACACTTGACTTGCCAACTTGGACCTTTCTGACGTCGAGACTTAGAAGTTGGAGCTTCCAACTTTCGCCCTTCATCATATCTCTGATGTCGATTTCACTACCAATCGCTTAACTGGGAGTCGGGAGTCAAAACATGGCCACAACGCTGTTATGTCGTTCTGGTTCCCTACATGTTCTTGCCGTTCTCGAATTTTCTGTACATTGGAGTCCGAAATCGAAGATTGGGAGCACAAAACTACTCTCCTGCGAAACCTTGCCAATGTTCCTACTCCAATCATTAGTCGGAAGTCGGAAGCTCCCAATTTGTTTTCTAACACAACAACACTTGACTTGCCGACTTGGACGTTTCTGATGTCGAGACTCAGAAGTCAGAGCTTCCAACTTCTGCCCTTCATCACATCTTTGATGCCGATTTCACTGCCAACCGCTTGGTTGGGAGTCGGAACATGGCGACAACGTTGTTATGTCGTTCTGGTTCTTGACTTTCGTCGTAGGAACCCCTGTGTCATTACTTTAGCATTGGCATCGACACAACTACCTTTCCACTAATTTCATGCCGTGTCTGACATCGACACTTTAGCGCTCAGCTCCAACACACAAACCCCTTTCTCCATCAACCCATCGACCTAACGTAGGCACGTCAACACCCGATATGTCGGTAGGCGACCATCTGTCCAATACTTAGCTAATTTTCCATCCTACCATAAGCAATCGACCATGCAAATGAGCACAATTCTTATGATTTGTAAGATTAACACTTAGCCTGCTTCCAATTCATGACCAAGTCACTTATCGAAGCCTCCAATGACCCTGTTAGATCTGCATGGAACTTATGAAACATATACAAATGTAATCTATACATTCACAGCTAGAAAGATAACAAAACACAAATGCAATCTATGCATGAGCTATGCTATCCATCACTACTTGAAACCAATAACTCATTTCAAGCATTGAATAGTCATTCCATAACATAATATAAGTTAGCATAACATTTCGTTCAACATGAACAAGTAACAACCAATACATAGATTTACTGGCATATTCATAAGCAATATAACACTTATCTTTTGATAGAAGCTGTCTAAGCAATTGGCTAAATGAGGTCAATGTTCCACCCAACCATAGGTATTTGTCCGGCCTATATTATTTCAATTGAGAGTCCACCCCCGAGCTGGGTTGGGTTATCCACTAAGGATTCACTTAGGCTCATTCTCAGCAATACAAAATACACTCAGGCTAAGCCAACATACAACTGGGTTTATCAAGCCCTCAAAGAGATAAAGATAAGGACTATTAACTAGTGAGCTCCCCCATAGAGCTACAGGCGATCTCCATTGGCCTGGCACCCCTGTCACTTCCACTCTTAGCCTGAGTAAGGTCTCCTTCTCTGCTACACAGTCCCTCGTGTGCCCCTTCCCTCAATGACCTAGGCAAGTACTAGCAATCCAAGCTGCTACCACCAACTAGGATCTCTCACCTTCATCAGATTCAACAGTTTATGCCAATTCCTCAACGCATTCAGCGTTTCCAAGATCAACTCTTCTCTAGGATGTTGAATATCCTTTGATTGCTGCTGGGAATCCCTCCTACACAACGAATTTGTCAACAGGTTCCTCACGCACAAGCTTCAGGATTTAGGTATGCATCATGCTTTGCTCCCACGACTACCCCCGTTTAAGAAAAATGGACAGAATGCACTTCCTCTATCTCTCGATGGAAACTCTCCTATCCATGCTATTGGGAATGCACACGCACAACCAATTCATTGATTATTTTTCCATATTGCGTTCATAATTTAATGGGAACATCTTTCCACGTAGTCAGTTTCCTTATGCATTAAGCGACTTGCCCATACCTCATCATACACATTTTCTCAGTTTAGTCAATGCCCAATTAAACGCTTGAGCTAATTCCTCAGCTACCCTCTTACAGTGATTCAATGGGTGGCAAGGATGCCTTCTTGGCTTCTCACAATGACACATGGCAATTAGAGAGTTGGCTCTCCCATTCCCCCTCACCTCTCCCTAGTGGATAATGCTCACAACCCCAATTCGATTCGTTATTGCTTCTATAGCCAATATTGGACATTTTATTTCATATTACAAACAGTTACATGCATTTACATGGCACATGGCTTACTAGCACATGGCTGCAAAATACACAATACTTGCCTCTATAACTTGGACATTCAATAACGGGGCCTTGGCTTTGAGCTCCACGCTATGAACCATACATCGCATACACCATATTTACATTACAAGCCAATACACACACACAATAGGGGTCAAAATGGGGGCATTACAACTAGGTTGATCATTTGATGACAATGTTATGGTACTTCCCTTATTTGCCAAGCTCATATAAAAGCTGTTATGGTTGATCATTTGATGACAATGTTATAAGTTATAACTACTAGATGATTGATGTTATATGGTTTAATCCATGTTTTCTATAGGTAATACAACATCCTACATGTTTTTTAGATAAAAATCCATCAAAATATATTAAAATATATACTATAAAAAACCACTCTCGGAGCTCCCAACAACGTAGGTTTAGACTACACTTTTGATGTCTCCTAAGGTCAATGCATGTTGGGAGGTGGGACAAGAGGGAACAAGGGCCAAGGTTTGACCTGACAAGTCATAAAGGGAAGTGATATGTGAAATCTAAGAGTGATGATTAGTCTTTGGAAAAAAAGTGGCTTTCTGAGGGATGTAGATCTCCAAAATTGTTTTAGGGGAATTGTGGATGCCTAAAGGAGGTTCACGTCTCCTCAATGCTAGAAAGTCTCCTTTCTTGTGCCGAAGGAAATGTCGATACTCTCCATTTAGACAAAGATAAATGGTGATTCATGGGTGAGGACAAAATGGATGTCTATGCACATTCTTGCAAAATTTTTCTAGAAGCTAATTTGAAAATTAAATGTGGAGATCATAAAGTACCTCAATAAGATGTTGAGTGATATATGTCGCAACATACAAGATGTTATCACTTGGAGATATATTTCTTGAAAAGACCAAAGAGGTGTCCATATAACTATAGGATGTTAGATTTTCTTAAGATCTGATTAGATTATCTAGGATTTTTATCTGAAAGAATAACAAGTACAACAAAATGCATAAGATATAAAAGATACACAAGACACAAAGATTTTCATCAGGGAAACCATAAAGGAGAAAACCCCGCAAACTTCTTCAGAATAGTAAAATGATCAAAAGTAGTAATAAGAAATGTTCAGCAACTATCTTTCTCTCCTCCTTTGACTGTCTCTCTCTCTTATGTGCCTTAGAGAGTGTGTGTATTGTATAAATGAGGGAGAGTGCCTCCCTATTTATAGCCTTTCGAGTCACTGACCAAATATAAGACCCGAGCCTACATGTCATCTCATAGGGGGCCCACTTCTCCTAGAGAGACCATGATTACATATTACATGATGTTACATTGGGTACTATTGCCCCGACTTACAACAGAGGTTGTACCTCAAGGTCTAGACATAATTTAGACATCCCTTAAAGGGGTAACACACATCCCCAATGGGGGTACAACAACATACAATGATAATATACATCAGAATATCTTTCGAAGTTACAAATATGTCAACACTCCCTCTTAACTAAGAAGGTATTCTCTCTGTACACAGTCATCAACACATCTGGATAGGTCTTCATTGCATCGTCATCATCAAGGAGTCATAGAGTCTTCATCATAGCTACTGCCATCATCTTCTTATAATTTGATCATCATCCCATACTATCTGTCATTAAAAGTTTCTACAATGCAAGCCCTTTTTCATGCTGGATGTAGGCCTAGCCTCCATGTAGGTCTTCATCATCTCTATGAGCAAGCCATCAAGTAGGTACATCCAAGGCTGATTATATGCCTCTTGCAAAACCTGCAGGATCTCCCAGGACTGATTATATGCTATTGCAAAACCTGTGTACCCTATTGTTACCTCCTCATCTTCAGATCATTTCATCGTCACACGGAGCACAACCTAGATACACATAACACAGCACTTACATCCATCGACATGGGAGGACAAGCCTACCACCATCCGGGAAAGGCTAAACATTTACATCAACGATCATGGGAGGATTGACCTACCACCATGTCGGAAAAGCTTTAGCATTTACATCAACGACCATGGGAGGACCAACCTACCACCATGTCGGGAAAGCTCCAACACTTACGTCAACGACCATGGGAGGATCAACCTACCACCATGTCGGAAAGGCTCCAGCACTTACATCAACGACCATGGGAGGACCAACCTACCACCATGTCGGGAAAGCTCCAGCACTTACATCAACGACCATGGGAGGATCAACCTACCACCATGTCGGAAAGGCTCCAGCACTTACATCAACGACCATGGGAGGACCAACCTACCAACATGTCGGAAAGGCTCCAACACTTACATCAACGACCATGGGAGGACCAATCTACCACCATGTCGAAAAGGCTCCAACACTTACATCAACGACCATGGGAGGACCAACCTACCACCATGTCGGAAAGGCTTATGTGTATCTGCGTCTTTCGGACTCATCACTTCCCCTTGGAAGGAACCTCAATATGAAGTACACCAAACTTCTCTCTGAAGTATTCAAACTTCACTTTGGTTATTTCTAGCATAGAATCACATTAGGACTAATTATGTCCAAGGATAACTTGTGAGCTTCGCCAGGACTGATTACATCCGAGGACAACCTACATGACTGATTACGTCTAAGCAACCTACGAGCTTTGCCAGGATTTTATGCTCAAACAACCTGTCTCACCGGCTATGCTAGAACTCATCACTCCCTCTTTCGAGAGATCTTGATCTGGATCACATACTGGAGCTTCACTGCTCCTCTCTGCATCATACAAAAATGCAAGTCGGATCAATCAAATCAAATAGTAGCTTTCAAAAGAAACACACTACCTCACAAATAGCCGAGCAAGTGGCAACATATTTTGCCTCGGCTGTACTCAGCACCATGCAGGACTACATCCTGCCAAACCAGTAGGCCATACTGTATCTCAAACTGAAGAAGCAACCCAAGGTACTCTTCTTCTCAGTGGCACTACCAATCTAAATCAACATAACCATGCAGGTTAGTCTTTTGATTCGTACCATACTTGATCCCATACTCAACTGTATCCTTCAGGTACCTCACTACATGCTTTGCAACCAGGTGAGCATGTCTCGGATCCGCTAGGAATTGGCTCAGGTTGTTCATAGTAAAGCATATGTCTAGTCTCGTATTCATCTGGCTCATCAATGAACAAATCATCGGACGATAAATTGTGGCATCAACAGTCTCTAATAAAGCATCACACAAAAGCTTCAAGTTTGATGCCATAGGTGTGGTTATCGCCTTGCGGTCCAATATTTCGAATTTCTTCAGAATCTCCACTGCATACTTTCCTTGACACAGAAAAATCTCATTCGCATTCTTCCACACCTCCATGCTTAAGAAGTAGTGCATCATACCCAAGTCCTTCATCTCGAACTCAGCAACAAGTCTCCTTCTTGCATCTTTAATGAGTTTCTCTTCGCCTGTCAGTAACAGTTCATCGACATATAGCAGGAGCATCACTGGTCTTCCTCCTTCAACCTTGAAGCAAAGGTTGGGATCTTCTTTACTCTCAGTAAAGCTTAGAGCCATTAGTAAGCTTTCCATCCTGCTGTACCATGTCGAACCTGAGGATCGTCTACAGTCACTCCCTCTGAAGAGGAGCATCATTCTCCCTCTGCCTTTCGTACTCTATGTTTTGAAACATTCTGTAATGGAGTGACAAGTAGCTTCCTTTGCTACTAATATTCTATGTACCCATCTAGGGTCACTGGATACCAAGATCCTCTATCTTGAAATTTGTTGAAAAGTTTTTCTTGCACCCATCTGTGAGCTTGTCATCCTCTATAGGCTTTCATCTTCAATTTTGTAACAAAGGTTAAGTTCTTCATCACTCTAGGTGATCTTCAAGCTCCTTATGTAACTATATGTTCTATCCCATGGGTGCCTTTCGAGCTCGTGCACACATGAGTCTACTTGTCATTTGTCTCAACTCCCAGTGGCTGCTCTACGTATACTTCCTCATTGACTACATCATTCAAGAATGTTATCTTGATGTCAGCTAATGTATCTCCCATCTCATACCTGTATGTATGGATATAATGGAAGTGTACCTCGTCACTGGTGCAAATGTCTCTTCGTAGTCTGTGCCTTCTTTCTGTGAGAAGCCTCGTGCTACGAATCTTTCCTTGTATCCCACGATGTGCCATCTACTGCATACTGGATCTTGCAGATCCATATGGAAGACACTACAGTCTTCCCTTCAGATCTCGACACCGCATCCTAGACATCATTCTTCTTGAACTGGTACTCTTTGATCATAGTCTCCTTCCCTTTCTTCTTGGCTACTTCTTCATAGCTAGAAGGCTTTGCATCAATGATGTCGCTCAACAGTGTCACATAACTAGAGTGTGTCTGAGGCCTCTTTCTTTCTTTGGAAGTCTCGTCATACTATTCTTCATCCTGGATGATTTCTCGTGCCCAAGGTGGCCCTCATCTCTCGAGGTGGATCTACCGTTCTCCTTATATTCTTCTGAAGCTCTTTCTTTTGCCATGGTGTCTTTAACCCGAGAAGCTTCAGGTTCCTCTTCTGAACTGTCGTTACTTGTTCTTTGGAATGATCTACAAGTCAAGTTCAGTTGTATGATTAGAAACATATCATAATTTCCAAAACATATTAATAGTGACAAATATATGTCACATAGCCATGCGACTATTTTAGCCAATGCTACAACATTCATCCATCATGTATACATACAGTAACTTTTTACCCCAATGTTATTAAGAGCGTGTACTACTCCTAATATGCCAACAAAGAGGTTTCAATTTAGATAAGTAGTAATGGAATGTTGTACACCATCATTGAATTCTTACCCATTATGTGCAATTTAGTAGTATAAATGCAAAATACTCAACCATCAACTCAATATAAACAAATGTATAACCAAAAAAATCATGAAATGAAAATTGAATACTTATCTTTATTTCTTTTGTGTGTAGACTTCTTTTTGAGCCTTCAACTTCATCATCTTCTTCATTTATAACAACATCATTTCTTATCCAAATGCTAAGATGGATTAGAGGTTCTTCAAGAATTGAGTCCTTCATATTCCTCATCGCTTTAGGGATCTTCTTTGAATCGTGAGAGCTTGATCTTCAGTTGCTCCCATCTTCTCTTCTCTTATTATGAGTTGAGCTTCTTCTTGTGTGCACTCTTCCCAAAGTCTGCTGAAGGTAATCACTTCCTTCTGGCACACATTCCTCGAATGAATGAATCCCATGATCTTAGGAGGCCATTCAAGGTGGTTATAACAATCTCTTATTCTTCTTCGATTGCTTCGTCATAGCATCGAATACTTCCTTTTGGTGTCTTCAAGAATGACGCATGAGGGATGCGATGATCTTTAATAGAATCTGCAATGATTCTCTTGGCTCTTGCCTTAACCTCATCTCCCTCTTGTTCTTAGAACTTCCTTACTGAAATACTGATCCAAGTCAATTTCTTCAAGGATCACAGAGGTCCTATACTTCCATACTCGGAAGTTGTCAGCTTCACCAAGCTTGTCATCAAGCTGGGTGTGATTAGTCATTTTGAAATGAAAACCTCAAATGTAAATAGCAAAAATTTAGATCTTATCGATTTGAGGTGTCCGACCTGGTTCTAGAGCTGGCTGATCTAGGGCTTGTCAGAGAAACCCTAATTTTTCAAACTTGGAATTTCAAACTTTTGATTGGACAGAAAGATTGGCCTCTTCAAGCCGAGCTGTCCAATGTACTTCTTTTCTGAAAACAGTGGTAGAAAGCTCTCGGAACAGTAAGCCCTAGTTTTCCAATTTCTTATGCAGAAATGTCTGAAATTTATTCTGCTGTATTTTTGAAGTTTTGGATCCTTACAGTCTGAAACCTCTCATTGAGATAGCTTGATATTTCTTCTTTCCAACCCCAGAGGTTAGAGCAGAAATGGATTCTCCAAGTGGGGCTTATTATGATTTTCCCAAGGTGACTGTTTTGGGAACTGATCAGCATAGCGAACTTGTATAGACTGCCACGTGTCACGGTTTCACATTTTGGGTCTGAAAAATGTACCACAAAAACTACAGTCTGTTCCCTACTTGCCACATCTTGCGAAATTTCGTTTGGACCTTCCTAGCCCGATATATAGGAAATCTCCCTAGGTCACCTGTTTATGACTATATTTTGGAGGAGTCTGGAACCTTGATTTGGAGGAACCATATCTCCTGATGTATAACGAATCTGAGGCTAAAACTTCTGCACCAAGTATAAAAAGAATTTCTCTCCGGCCTGCAAAAGTTTCGGATTCTGATCCATCTCCAATCTCTCGTTGTAGCGAAAGTTCTAGAATGACTAAATTCAGTCTTTTAGGGTTATCATGTATGAAACCCTAATTTACATTAGCTGCCATTGTAGCTGTATTTCGACTGCACAGTGAAACTTCTTTGATTTAGAAACTGCTACCACCAATCGATGCGCCCTAGTGAGGTGAGTTAGCCTATCCCTCCTTGTTTGATTATCTGTGGAGAGAACACCTTCAACTAGGAAGCCCTAGTTCCCGCAGCTGCACAGTGCCTTCTTTCAGAGAGGCTTTGATACCATGTTAGATTTTCTTAAGATCTAATTAGATTATCTAAGGTCTTTACCTGAAAGAATAACAAGTACAACAAAATGCATAAGATATAAAAGATACACAAGACAAATATTTTCATCGAGGAAACCATAAAGGAGAAAACCCCGCAAACTTCTTCAGAATATTAAGATGATCAAAAGCAGTAATAAGAAATGTTCAGCAACAATCTTTCTCTCCTCCTCTGACTGTCTCTCTCTCTCATGCGCCTTAGAGAGTGCGTGTGTTGTATAAATGAGGGAGAGTGCCTCCCTATTTATAGCCTTTCAAGTCATTGACCAAATATAAGACCTGAGCCTACATGTCATCTCACAGGGGGCCCACTTCTCCTGGAGAGACCATAATTACATATTACATGATGTTACACTGGGTACTATTGCCCTGACTTACAATAGAGGTTGTACCTCAAGGTCTAGACACAATTTAGACATCCCTTAAAGGGGTAACACACATCCCCAAAGGGGGTACAACAACATACAATGGTAATATACATCAAAATATCTTCCGAAGTTACAAATACATCAACATAGGAGAGAGAAAACGTCACCTCCCTTGATTCCTCTTGCATTGGATTGGCACTTTGCCAACCTTAGAGGGGCTTCTTTAAATGACTTAAGGTGTTAGATATGGATCTTAGGGAGTAAGCATTGTTGATTTTTTAGCAGCATCGAGAGCCATCCTTTAGGAGAATGGAGGCACTTGGACAGTTACCAGGAATTGGATACCAGTCTAGGACTGAAGCTCAACTTGGGGATGAGAGCTATTCTCCAGGAGAATGGAGGCACCTGGTCAGTTACCAGGAATTTGATACCAGTCTTGGACTGAAGCTCAGCCTAGGGCTGAGAGCCATTCCCTGAGAGAATGGAGGCACCTGGTCAGTTACTAGGAATTGGATACCAGTCTAGGACTAAAGATCAGCCTGGGGCTGAGAACCATTCTCTAGGAGAATGAAGGCACCTGGTCAGTTACCAGGAATTTAATACTTGTTTTGCACTGAAGCTCAACCTGGGGCTAAGAACCATTCTCTGAGAGAATGGGGGCACTTGATTAATGGTCTATGGGACCTTCTCAAGGGACTGGCCACCCCTTGTTTAAGTACTTAGTGCATGATCTTGGAGAACAAGAATAATCATCCGCATTTATGATGATGTACTTTGAGTTGGCACGTGTGGACCATAGAGACCAAGAGAAGGGTCTAAGATGACTTATTAAGGAGCTATGGGTATGGAACCCTAGTGATGGTCTAAGAGCCCGCCAGTGAAGGACCAAAAGCCTATTAGTAAAGGACCAAGAACCCACTAAAGATTAAAAGATCAAAAGATTAAAAAGATCAAAAAGTCAAAAGATCCCAAAAGGTCAAAAGACCAAAAGATTAAAAGCCCCTAAGGGTGGTTTCCTTAATTTACGGATTTATCTCTCTCAATGATGGATTATAAATAGAGAAGCATTCTCATTTGAAGAACACACTTCACATGATCTCCATAGCTGATCCAAGAAGATTGTTTTAGGGGTTTATGCTGGTACCTCTCTCTCTCTTCCACATCGTATGTTTGATTCACCTTTGAAGACAATCGTTTGCATATTTTGTCTTGGGTGTAAGGTTTGTTCAGCATCCAAAGCCTAGCCGCAGCCTTGCTAGGGCCTTCTCCACTCAGGCGCGCCCTATCTAAGGCTTGTTTCAACTTGGCAACCCTGTCTAGGGGCTGATCCAGTAGGCCTAGCCCTATTTAGGGCCTGTCCCATGCATCCACAACGTTGTAAGGGGTGATACTCAGCAACTGAACCTGCTGGGCATTCAAACAGTCAATGGCCTAGTAAACAACAACTTCAAATAGTCAACAGCAGTCATAGATTCTCTTCTTTGGTCAACAGTCAACTCAATTTGGTGATGGGAATGGGTAGGGTTTGATCTTGTATGACAGTTTGGTTGATGGCAACAGTAATTCTGTTCAAGACAGTCATCTTCTATTGATCTTCTCTTGGTATGTGTGCCCTAGAGGCAATTTGTTTTTGATGTAACAAGCCTACTCTATATTTGCTCATGTAAAAACTCAGTCATCTCATTGTAATGTCGTCTTCTACTTAAGCATCAGAAACACCCGTTAATCTATTTAATTCCCATAGGTTCGAGCAGGTATTAAGGAAAAAGGGAATTGACCGAGGACATTTAATACCAGGAACAAAAATGAATATTTATTCAGTATTATTAAGTCATCAGTATATTAAAGAAGGCCATCAGAGTTAAAATCATAAAGCATGTGGAGCATGCAACCCTTATTCCATCTGGCAAAAGTCAACGAGCAGTTAGAATTGCATACATGCAAAAGTAAAGTGCAAACCCTAAAAGTTACATGCAAACCCTAAAAGCTATATAAGAAGGTTAGTCTAACCAAAAGTGAATCTATGATTATTCACTTTTGAGTTTGGTTTCAAGAGTAGTTGCAGCAGCAAGTTGGGGTTGGAGAAGGGAGTATTCAGCTAGCAAGTGTTTTCGGCAGTGAAATCTATCTTTCCTAATCACTTTTCGGATAGATCACTTAAATCTATTATCAACATCTCAAGCATTCATTACTCTTCAGAGATTCAACACACCTAGGAAGATGAGTTCACAGGGACCACGTTTCTACTCAGGGGGCGTATTGGAGATTTAGTGAACAATTCGCAAAGGTCCATAAACTTCTTATTTTCTCTGCGTGCTACTACCATCATCATCGGAGGGGTCATATTATTATATTGGGAGATCATCATGCCATCTACTATTCATTCGCAGAAGTTACAAGCAGAAACCACAAGAGGTAGGGGCGTCACCTTTTATGGGCAAATCAATTCACTGTTGGTCCTAGAGAAGGCAAATCTTCTGCATGTGTCATCCATTCTCTTTGGATAGTCCATACAACACCTAGTAAGTTTTGGCATCATCGACCAAGTAGTATTGGAGCAATTTCGAGGATATCTCTATCAAAAGAAGGACGTTTTTATCATGCATGGGCGTCACCTCTCAGTAGGCATCATGTTTTGGAGATCCAGTGGATGCATGGCGTGCATGTGTTGTTAGAAAGTGGAAACAAGGAAGGTCTTCTATCATTGCATGTGTCCTTGCATGCTAGAAGACATAAAACAAGAAGCCAAATGTATTAATGTGATTTTCCAAAGTCTAGACTTATGAAAAGTACATTAAGTGATCTAATTATTTATTGACTTAATGGAGTCCCTTTTATAAAGTTAAAGTGAAAATAATTTAAGTGATGGCTAATATAATCTTGACCATTGATCTCATTGGAGGATCTCATCCATTGATCCATAGTGAGGGTTAGGGTTTTCGCTTGGCCATTGAGTTAAAAGAAGATTTGGTGGAGAGGACACATACATAGACAAACAAAGAAGTTAGAGGAAGATGTTTTCAGAGAAAACAAAGGAGTGTTCATTCGGAGGGTTTGCAGACTGATCAGGCAAAGAACAGGGGTCGTACGAATTCGTTGAGAGGGAGGCTGTACACATAAGGAGAGGCCGTACAACAACCGTACGGATTCCATACAGGTGAGCAGGACCGTACAGATTCCGTACTATTGATGCAAAGGGTTGTGCTGTTGACGTAGAGGGCCATACAACTACGCAGGGGGGGCGTACTGATTTGCTAGGTTTTCTCAATGATTCGCAGAGTTTTGATTTTGCCAGGTAGGGTGAATCAACCTACTGGATTGTATTTGTTCTATATCTTCATAATAAAATTTCTTATTTGATTGTTGCACTGGTTTTCCCATCTTGGGTTTTTCCAGGGGTTTCCATATCCAAAAATACTAGTTTCTATATAGGTGTGATTGTTGTTATACATTTCTCAGTATTTATTTTCCGATGCATTACTAGTAAAGAAACTCGTGTGGTTATCAGTAACAATAAAAAATATACTATGTCGCTCAAGATTGAGTTATAAGAAAATTTACATGGTATCAGAGCTCTGTTGAGCTAAATCTAAAAAACTGCAGCAGTATTGATAGATCAGAGGTAGATCTATTGAAGACACAAACTTAGAGTTTCAGATCTAGGGTTTGACAGGTACACTTCACTATGGCCGTACAATTGAGTGTCGAGGATAAACTCTAGGGGGCTCAAAACTTTCCTACATGGAAAATGAGGATGGCAAGGATCTTGGATGTTAGTGATGTAGATGAGCACAATGACTCCACGAAGGTTGTGCCCATAGATTCGATAGAGCTAGCAAGGTGGAAGAAGGTAGATTCTAGAGCTATGCTGATCATCTTGGATGGGGTGAAGAACCACATAGTCCCTCACCTTTTCGGGAATAAAATCACATTGAAAATGTGGAAATTCTTTGGAAGGTCTTTACCAGAGCAAGAACGAAAATCAGAAGATGGTGCTGTAGGACAGGTTACGTAGTACCAAGATGGCTAGGGGTGAAGGAGTGGTGCCTTATCTCACAAGGCACACACAGATCAGAGACGAGCTTGGAGCAGTTGGCTCTAACACTGAGGATGAGGAGCTAGTTCGGATAGCTCTCAATGGCGTTTCTAAGCCATAGGACATCTTTGTAAAAGGTGTGGTGCCTAGGGAGAAGCTCCCTGACTGGCAGAGATTGTGGGATGACTTTGTGCAGGAAGAGATCTGTATGGGTCAAGGTTTGGGTTCACCTAGCAGTGCCTCACAGGTTGTGGACGAAGAAGCTCTAGCCCTAGCAGGGAAGAGCAAGGGTAAGGCAAAGAAGAAGAAGGGTGGTAAGAAGAACATTGGCATGTCCAAAGTCAAATGTTTTATCTACCACAAGCTAGGACACTTTGCCTCCTAGTGCTCAGACAGGAAGAAGAAGAACAATACCCAAATGGCAGGTTCTGTAGAGATGGAGGAGTTTAGCAAAAACTTCGATGAGGATTTTTGTTTGATAGCTTGCATGGAAAGCACCACAGGCAACACTATTTGGTACATCGACAATGGAGCATCTTGTCATATGATAGGACAAAAAAGGTTCTTCAAGGGCTTGCAGGAGGGTGGATTAAATCTCCACATTGAGTTGGGTGATGATGTGCAATATCAGGGTAATGGAGTTGGTACTGTTTCGTTTCAGAGGGAGTCTAGAAAACCCCTCAGTTTTGCTGACGTATTGTATGTTATGGGGTTGACCAAGAACCTCATATCCTTTTCCACCCTGGAGGACAAGGGGTTTCAGGTGAAGTTCCGAGATCATAGGGTGTATATCAGGCCAACGGGGTCAGATAGGAGTTTGGATCGAGTGATTGGGATCCGGAGTGGGAAGGTGTACATACTACACTTCAAGTTTGCAAAGGCTCTAGTCAACAACAATAGTCAGGGTGAGTTGCGGTATAGAAGGATGGCACACTTACACCATGGAGCACTGAGGCATTTGAGATAGGCAGTCATTGGAGTTCCTCAGGTACAGGAGGAGAAGCATAACCACTGCAAGGGTTGTGCGTTGGGGAAGAACATCAGGAATCCTTTCCCACAGAATGAGCACAAGTCTAAGAGGACCTTGGACTTGGTGCATTTTGATGTTTACGAACCCATGAGTGTCCAATCGTTTAGTGGCTACAGTTACTACATCACTTTCATTGATGACTATTACAGAAAGACCTGGATCTATTTCCTGAAGGCAAAGTTAGAGGTCTTCGAGTGGTTTGGGAGTTCAAGACTCTCGTGGAAAACCAGACAGGAAGGAAGATTCAAGTATTGAGGATGGACAATGGGGGTGAGTACACCTCTAATGAGTTCTTGGAGCATTGCTCATCAAAGGGGATCAAGAAGGAGCACACTGTTCCTCATACCCTGCAGCAGAATGGAGTGGCAGAGAGAGAACAAGACATTGGTAGGAGCGGCCAAGGCCATGCTATTTGATTAGGGATTGCCACTTTTCCTATGGGCCCAGGCACACAAGACCGCAGTTTACATTCAGAATAGGTGCTCCCAGACAGCTGAGGAGGTCTTCACAAGCACTAGACCAGATGTGAGTCATTTACGCATATTTGGGAGTGTCTGCTGTTGTCACGCTCATGCTGACACTAAGAAGAAGTTGGACCCTTCTGGAGAGAAGGGGTTACTTGTTGGTTATAACGAGACTTCGAAGGCATACAGAGTATATATTCCGGCTTGCAAGAGGATCATTGTGAGAAGGGATGTCCAATTTGATGAGGATAGAGCCTTATGAAGATCTATGGACTTACCAGCACAGGAGCAACCAACGCAGGACTCGGGGGTCATGTTGGAGGAGTCACAGGTACATGTATAGGTGCAGACACAGTATACAGGGTCTAGTATTTAGAGGGAGTCAGGTGGGCAGGATCCTTCGGTCTTTAACTTGGAGGATGAGCAACAACAGGGAGAGGATGTCCAGAAGCCGCATCAGGTAGACATTAGGCCACGAACTTAGTGGTTTAGGTCCATAGTTCAGGATTCCAGGTAGGTGACTCTTCCACAGAGCTCCATGAGGCGGAGCAAACCACTAGATAGACTTAGCTATATGGCACTGATGACGGAGTTGATTAACTCCGAACCTTCTAGTTTTAAGGAGGCTGCACTACATGATGTTTGACAGGAGGCTATGGTTGAGGAGTATGACTCTATCATGAAAAACCAGGTGTGGGAGGTTGTGCCAAGGCCAGAAGGAAAACAAGTGGTGGGATCCAGATGGATCTACAAGGTAAAGCATGCAGCAGACGCAAGCGTGGAGAAGTACAAGGCGTGCTTCCTGGCAAAGGGGTTTTTATAGAAGCAATGTATTGACTATGAGGAGACCTTCGCCCCTGTCGCTAGATATTCTTCTATTGACTATTATCTCATGAGCAGTAGAGATGGGTTGGCGAGTTCATCAGACGGACGTCAGGACTTCCTTCCGCAACAGAGTTATAGAGGAGGAGGTATTCATTGAGCATCTTGAGGGGTTCGATGTAGAGAACAGGGCGTCGCATGTATGCAGAGAGTTCTTTATGGGCTCAAGCAGGCACCTCGGGCATATTACTCGAGGATCGAAAGTTATCTACGGGAGATGGGATTTCAGCGGAGTGAGGCTGACCAGAACCTGTAGTTCTTGTCAGGTGAGGTACTTCTCATACTGGTATTGTATGCAGATGATCTACTTCTTACAGGAGATGAAAGGCCGATTGGCGACTGCAAGTCCAACCTTGCAGCTGAGTTTTAGATGAAAGACCTTGGGTTGATGCATTACTTCCTTGGTTTGGAGGTTTGGCAGAGAGATGGGTGCTTCTTCATTGGACAGGGGAAAATGCAGTAGAGATGTTGAAGAGATTCAGGATGGTGGATTGCAACCCCATGATTATACCTATAGTTTCCTACTGGAGGAAGATTGATGCATCAGGGTTAGGGAGTTTTGATCCTACATTGTAACGCCAGCTTATTGGATCGCTCATGTATCTGGTCAACACACGACCAAACATTAGTTTTGCAGTCAACTCTTAAAGCTAGTTCACGGTGAACCCTCGGAGAGTACATTGGATAGTTGCGAAGCATGTGCTTCGCTACATCAGAGGTACAATGGAGTACGAGTTGGTTTATGAGTGCAGTGGGAGTGTACAGTTAGCAGGCTTCATAGATGTTGACTGGGAAGGATGTGTAGAAGACCGGAAGAGCACTTCAGGTTGTTGCTTCAACATTGGGTCAGGGGTTCTCTTGGTTCAATAGGAAGTTGAATTCAGTTGCATTGAGCTTGATAGAGGCTGAGTACATGGCAGCCAATTTGGCTGCACATGAGGGAATGTGGCTGAGGAAGTTGCTTTCAGGGTTATTCGAGTGTGAACTAGAGGCTACAATGGTTCACTGTGACAATTAGAGTGGCATCAGGCTATCTGAAAATCTAGTGTTCCATGACAGGAGTAAACACATAGATATCCAGTATCACTTCCTGAGAGATGTGTACAGAAAGGGACCATTCGATTGGATTACATTTAGACAGATGAGCCGGTGGCCGACATTTTCACCAAGGCACTTTGCAGACACAGTTTTGTGAACTTCAGAGACAAGTTGGGGTTGCTACTGAATCCCTTCCTTGTTGAGAGGGAGTGTTAGAAAGTGGCAACAAGGAAGGTTTTCTATTATTGCATGTATCCTTGCATGCTAGAAGACATAAAGCAAGAAGCCAAATGTATTAATGTGATTTTCCGAAGTCTAGACTTAGGAAAAGTATATTAAGTGATCTAATTTTTAATTGACTTAATGGAGTCACTTTTATAAAGTTAAAGTGAAAATAATTTAAGTGATGGCTAATCTAATCTTAGCCATTGATCTCACTGGAGGATCTCATCCATTGATCCATAGTGAGGGTTAGGGTTTTCCCTTGGCCTTTGAGTTAAAAGAAGATTTGGTGGAGAGGACACATACACAGACATACAAAGAAGTTAGAGGAAGAAGTTTGCAAAGAAGATAGAGGAGCATTCATCTAGAGGGTTTGCAGGCTGATCAGGCAGAGAACAGGGGCCGTATAAGTTTGTTGAGTGGGAGGCCGTACACATCCAAGAGAGGCTGTACAACAACCGTACGAATTCTGTACAAGTGACACAGGACCGTACGGATTCCGTATGATTGACGTAGAAGGCCGTACTGCTGATGCACAGGGCCGTACAATTGCGTAGGGGCCATACTGATTTGCTGGGTTTTCTCAGTGATTTGCAGAGGTTCGATTTTGCTAGGTTAGGTGAATCAACCTACTGGATTGTATTTGTTCTATATCTTCATAATAAAGTTTCTTATTTAATTGCTGCATTGGTTTTCCCATCTTGGGTTTTTCTGGGGGTTTCCATAACCAAAAATACTGGTGTCTATATTGGTGTGATTGTTGTTATATGTTTCTCAGTATTTATTTTTCGTTGCATTACTAGTAAAGAAACTCGTGTGGTTATCGGTGATAATTAAAAATATACTGTGTAGCTCAAGATTGAGCTTTAAGGAAATTTACATGTCTTTTGTATATTGAAGAACCTTCACAACACTACAATCTTACTGAGTCCAATTTCCCATTTTATCTCTAGATCTATCATATTTAGGGTTTTTTTGGGCACGTAACCTATTTTGCATGCAAATTCAATTATCTCTCAAACACACTTGAAACACATAAACTGCAAACATTTCATCATTACAAGGGTAGAATATTAGTTGGGATATAACAGTGGTATCAAAGTATGTTCTTTGCCAGCTGTGGGATTGAATATGAACAGTAAATGAATCTAGAAGTAACTGCTTTTGTGACTTATAGAAGAAGGAAGGGCAGGTACACAGAGGATCTAGAATTTGAAGAGGTTAAATTAGAGGATACAAATTCAAACATGGACCCAACAGGGATACACTCCGATAGAGGAAAGGGAACATGGGAATATGAAGATAGAATGACATTTCAGAGCTTGGTCAGTGCATTAAATGACTTGGCTAAGGGACAAAAAGAAATGTTACATGCTATAAACATGTTGGTTATTAAGCCAGAACAAGGTTAGAACAATCAACCAATTTCACTAGGAGATACAAGATCCACCAGTAGTAGCGGGAAACAGGTGTACACTCATATGCAAAACACTCCTCACATATACAATAAAACTTCTAGATCTACCATGCCCCACTTTTTGGAAAATGCCATCATAGGACTAGTCATGCCAGCTGAACCTAGTGAACCATTTGGGGCTTATCTACAGGTATACAGGGATTTGGTAGATGAGTTCCATTCAGCTTTGTAATTCTCAGACTTCTGGAATATGAAAAGCAGAAACCGACCAAGGAATTTTAACAGAGGGTTTACTCAAAAATATGAATTACAGAAGAACGTAGGCAGGTTGACCATTCCTAATTTTGACGGATCTCACGGTTGTTAGGCGAGAATATGGGTCCAAAAGTTGGATACTTATTTTCAACTAAACCTTACGACTGAGACAAATGCCATTAAATTGGCTACCTTACTTCTGGGCGGGGAAGCTCATGAGTGGTGGTACCATGGGTTAGTGACACTAGGTCACAACACCATCACTTCATACAATGATTTTTTAAGAGGCTCATGGAGTGGTTGGATAAGAGGGACCCGAAGATACATTTCGGAGAGCTAGCACAACTTAAACAGAGTGGCAGTCCTGAGGCCTTCATATTAGAGTTTCAGAGAGTGGTAGTTATGGTGATAAATGTATCTAAGAGCAGGTTGGTCATGTTATTTACAGAAGCTTTGACCGAGCCTTTACATGGGTAGGTGTAAGCCTACAAACCCTCCACTTTATAGGATGCCATCAGTAGAACCTGAGACCTACAAGATTCAGTTCTTAAGAATAGGTTTTCGGTTAAGACAAATTTTCCAATTCAAGACAGACAAGAAACCTTTTCAGTAAGAGTGGTCAAAGAAAAATTGGATAGATGATGACACTCGAAAAGAACTCAGAAGGAAAAAACTGTGCTTCACTTGTCAGGAACCATTGATTCTAGGTCATAGGTGCATAGGGAAAGCTAAAGCTCACTATATAGAAGTCTACTCAAGTAGTGAAGAAGAAGAAGAGGATGAGCCTAGACAAGGAATAACCAAGGAGCTTAGGGTAACAAAGGAGGAGTCACTTCATGGAGAGTCAAAGGGCGGAGTTATTGCTATGTGATCGGGAGTACCCAGATTTCATACTCTTCGAGTCAGAGGAGTAGTTTAGGGCCACAGGGTAGGTGTGTTAATTGATGGTGAGACAACCCACAATTTTATAAATGCAGCATGGGTGGCTAGGAGGGGAATTTAGACAGAGGAATTTGAAGGGTTCACAGTAACAGTAGCAGCCAATAACAACATGGAATGCAATCATTGGATTCCCAAATTAAATGTCACACTGGGAAACTATAATATGACGCCTTTTTTCCGTGGTAAATGTAGCAGATACAAATGTAGTATTAGGGGTTCAATGGCTCTATTCTATAGGGAAGTATACTACGGATTATAGGACTATGGGAATGGAATTCCAGGGAGAAGATGGAAAAAGGGTGGTCTTGAGGGGCATGAACACTTAGCCCCCCAAGCCAGTATAATCACAGAGGATGGAGGTTGTACTCGGACAGGGAGTCATAGAGTGGTCAGCCAAATGTTTTGTCACTGTCCAGAAACTTCCAGATAATAACACCCAAAATCCAACAGATATACATGCATTGCTACAGAAATATGAGAGAGTATTCAAAGATCTTCCAGCAGGTCGACTGCCAGACAGAGGGTTCGAGCACATAGTTAGAGGAGGGAACACAAGCAATCATCACCACTCCACACAGTCATCCCAAAAGGTACAAAGATGAGATGAAAAAAACAGTTAAGGAATTGCTGGAGTTAGGTTACATACGACCAAGTTCTAGCCCATTTGCATCATCAGTAGTATTGGTGAAAAAGAAAGATGGCACCTTATAGATGTGTATCAATTACAGGGCCCTCAACAAGAAAACTATCAAGAATAGGTACCCCATTCCCAGAATTGATGAGTTACAAGGGGCGAAGAACTTCTCAAAAATTGACCTCCGATTAGGGTATCATTAGGGTTTTTTGAAAACTTACAGACGGATTAGAGAGAGGTTCTCTTGGAAAGGCCTCATAGAAGATGTAATACAACATGTCTGTGAGTGCAGTATGTGCCAATAGAAAAAAAATTGAACACACTTATCAGACAGGGTTACTTTAGCCATTACCTATACCAGAGCGGAAATGGGAGAGCATCTCGATGGACTCCATTACAGGTCTACCCAAGGTATAGGGACGAGATTGCTTATACGTGGTAGTAGACCGGTTATCAAAATTTGCTCACTTCTTTGCCATTTCTTTTGATTATTCCGCATCACAGGTAACATACTTGTTTTTTTGAGAAATTTTCAGACTACATGGACTACCTAAGACTATTGTGAGTGACCGAGACAGCAAATTCAATAGTGCCTTCTGACATGAGATTTTTAGATTAGCGGGGACAAAATTAGCTACTAGCACAAGTTATCATCCTCAGAGTGATGGACAGACAGAAATAGTCAACAAATGGATTGAGGAGTATTTAAGGAATTATGTAGCAGGGAAACAATGGACATGCATTAAATGGCTACACCTGGGTGAGTACTGTTATAATACCACACACCATATGTCTATTAGGATGACTCTTTTCAAGGCCCTATATGGCTATGAGGCACTAAACTTTGTAGATTTATTCTTCGGAGACAGCAGAGCACTTAAGGCAAAAGATTGGGTACAGGATAGTTAGGATATTCTTAAAGTGCTAAAAGAAAATTTATAGACAACTCAAAACCAACAAAAAATGTACGTGGACAAACACAGAGTTGATCGTAGTTTTGAGGTAGGAGACTTGGTACACTCATCGCTACAACCTTACAAACAATCTTCACTCAAGAAAAAAGGGTCGAAAAAATTGAAACCTTGCTTCTATGGTCCTTACATAGTAATTAGAAAGGTTGGGGAGGTGGCCTATGAATTGGAGCTTCCAGAGGAAAGTAAAATTCATAATATATTTCATGTATCAAATCTCAAGAAAACAGTGGGACAACACATTGCTCCATCCACCGAGCTACCTCCATTAGATGATGAAGGACTCCTAGTGCTGATTCCAGAAAAGATCCTATAGTTTCGAGAAAGGAAACTCAGAAACAAGGTAATTCGGGAATACTTGGTAAAATGGAAAGAATTACCTATTGAAGATGCCACATGGGAAGGAGAACAGGTATTGCAACATCCTGGTTTACAGTTGCTTGAGGACAAGCAATTTCAAGCGGAGAGGACTATAATGTCCTCTTCTACATAATCATTAGAAACACCTGTTCACCTATTTAATTCCCATAGGTTCGAGCGGGTATTAAGAAAAAAGGGAATTGACTGAAGACATTTAATACCAAAAGCAGAAAGGAACATTTATTTAGTATTATTAAGTCATCTATATATTAAAGAAGGCCATCAGAGTTAAAATCATAAAGCATGTAGGCCTTATTTCATCTAGCATAAGTCAACGAGCAATTATAATTGCATGCATGCAAAAGTAAAGTGCAAACCCTAATAGTTACATGCAAACCTAAAATCTATATGAGAAGGTTAGTCAAACCAAAAGGCATCTATGATCATTATTCACTTTTGAGTTTGGTTTCGAGAGCAGCCACAGTAGCAAGTTGGGGTTGGAGACAAGAGTCTTCAGCTAGCAAGTGTTTTCAGCAGTGAAATCTATTTGCCCTAATCACTTTTTGGATAGATCACTCAGATCTATCATCAACATCTCAAGCATTCATTACTATTTAAAGATTTAACACACCCAAGAAGACAAGTTCACAGGGACCATGTTTCTACTGCTGGAGGCGTATTGGAGATTCAGTGAATAGTTCATAGTGGTCTAGAAACTTCTTATTTTCTCTACATGCTACTACCATCATCACTAGAGGGGTCATATTATTATATCGGGTGATCATCTGGCCATTTACTATTCATTAGACCAAGTCTAGTGCTGCTCGAATGCCTTTTTTTGCTGCCTGAATCCAACACAGGCTGCCCGGGTCCTTTTCCTGCTGCCCGAGGTTGAACAGGAGCTGCCCAAGCTGCCCAAGCTGCCCAGGCTGCCCGAGTTCTGCTGTTGCTACCCAAACTCGATTTTAGGGCTTCTCGGATTGGATGAAGGCTGCTCGAATATTCTGGTGTTGCCGGAAAGCCCTTTTCTGTTGCCCAGATCCTTCTTATGCTGCCCGAATCAATCTTTCCTGCTGTTCGTGAAGGGTAATAGGTTGCCCGGATGTCAAACAGATTTCCCGAGAAGTGAGAGAGGTTGTCGATGGTTAGTGTTAGCCTGCCCAAAGTCTACAGGCTGCCTGTGAATCTTTGTCTGTTGCCCATAATAGTTCTGTGGCAGCCTGGAGTTGGAGAAGGGCTGCCCGTAATGAAAACTAGCATGCCTGTGAGGTAGCTCGTGACCTTTCTCTGCTGCCCGAGAGGAGAATGGAGTTGCCCAGCAGAAGAGTTGACCTGCCCCATAAGATGATGGAGCTGCTCGTGAATAGAAGGTGAATGCCCGAGATTCTTGTGACAATTTTAGGGTTGCCCGTGAGTTGGAGGTTGCCCTAGGGTGATGCCCTAGTTCTACTTTTGCTGGCCATGAAAAGAAGGAAGGATACCCTAGCTGTTTAGGGTAGTTGTTTACTGTTCATGGAAGAAGTGATGATGCCCTAGCTCTTAGGGTTACTGCTGTTGGTTGTAGAAGATTGATGGAGATGCCCTAGCTAGAAAAGCCTCAATGCTAGTGCATACACAAAACAAAGATCTTCTCTCACTTCCAAGAACAACGAAAATTATCTATGGAGCAACTCAACGTTGATGATGAAGTGTGTGTAAAATGAAATGGAGTCGATCTTCTTTTATAGGATTTTAGTCACTTGGATGTGGACCTTTTACTTAAGAATAAAATAATGAGGTTTTATTCTTTTACTTTTTGACTTTTATCTTAAGGTACTAATGACCTTTTTATGTTTTCACTTTGACTCCTTAGTGGTCCAGGGGTCCTTATGTATTTTTGACTTTTACCTTTTAGCCTTCTTCAAGTGCCTTGTGGTCAATGCAAGTGGTCATAGGGGTCCTTCATACCCACTCAAAGTACATCATCATAAATAGGGAGAATTACTAATGCTTTTATCTCAAACTCTTTGTGCCACCAAGATCGGGTACTAGGTGTCTTTACCAAGGGTAGCTAATCCCTGGAGAAGATCACAAAACCCACAGATCAAGGATAAGAGTGCCTCACATGCCTAGAATCAGTCTAGGACTTATAGTGATGTCCTGGTAATTTACCAGGTGCCTCCATTCTCCCAAAGAATGGCTCTCAACCCTAGGCTGAGTCCCCCAATCCTTGATTGGTTCATCAGGTACCTCCATTCAAAGAATGGCCACTCAGCGCTAGGTTGAGTCCCCCCCAGTGCTTAGACTGGTTCCTCTTCCTGGTAACTGACCAGGTGCCTCCATTCAAAAAATGGATACTCAGCTCAAGGCTGAGTTCCCTCAGTGCTGGACTGGTTGCACATCTTGGTGACTTGACCAGATGTCTCCATTCAAAGAATGACTATTCAGCTCAAGGATAAATTCCCCCAGTGCTGGACTGGTTCCACATCCTGGTGACTTGAACAGATGTCTCCATTCAAAGAATGGTTATTTAGCTCAAGGTTGAATTCCCCCAGTGTTGGACTGGTTCCACATCTTGGTGACTTGACTAGATGTCTCCATTCAAAGAATGGCTATTCAGCTCAAGGCTGAATTCCCCCAATGTTGGACTGGTTCCACATCCTGGTGACTTGACCAGATGTCTCCATTCAAAGAATGGCTCTTTAGCTCAAGGCTGAATTCCCCCAGTGCTGGACTGGTTCTACATCTTGGTGATTGGACTAGATGTCTCCATTCTCCAAGAGAATGACTCTCGATGTTGCTTAGGAAAAAATCAACATTAGACACGTATACTTGTGATATTGTCACCAAAAGAATGTAGATAAGTTCTTTATTTCTTGAAATTGCGAAAAATATAGAGTTCCAAGCAGGTGGGATTAGATGAACATGGTTAGAGATCTTGGGGGCAGCCAAGAATCTTACAACTTCTTCACACCAAATGGAGTGCAACTATGATATTGGATGTGAGAAATCCAACCAGTGCATGAAACACAAATGCTTGTTCTCAACAAATAGATCTCAAGGGAGTAGAGCGATAGGAAGGAGTTGAAAGGAATTGAGACATGGATTGATTGTCTGCCTAGCTTCTACTCTATTCTATAAACAAGAGAAGAGAGTCTAGATTAGGAGAAGATAAAAAAATGGAGGAGGTCAAATCTGGACCATGGACAAGATTAGAAGGGATCCTTTACTAAGAATAGCACAGGGAGGGTGCTCATCCTCCAACTCTGAAAATAGATTACTCATGTGCCAAGAATACTCGAAGGTGTGCCCTTCCTCTTGATTTGTATCAAATCATGAAGATAGCACAAGGAACTAACTGAGATAGAACAAGTGTGGTTCCTCCTAAACCTAAAAGAATTACTTGGAATAGAACAATCATCATCTTCAGATAGCACAGATAGAGTGCCCTCATCAAGAAGAAAAAAATGAATGCATGGAAGAAGTCGCCGTGAAGTCCAAATGACCTCTTGGAAGATGAAAGCCAAAGGTTACTCAGCATTGTATTTATACGTGATTGTTGTTAATACAAATTCATCCCAGCATTTAGAGTTATTTCAGGCCTGTCAAAACCTAACATGGGTTCATTTTTTAAAACATGAATATGTCAAATACTAGCTCCCAGAAATCAAGCTTTATGGAGTACACCGCAGAAGCATTCAGTCCCCGTTTACCCTGTTTGAGTTGTAGTAACATAATTTATTGTTTCATTGTTTCTTATATTGCTCAATGATGATTTTTATCTTTGATATATTATTTTTGGGAGATGCTTCAAGTACTCCCCTATTGGAATTTGGACCTTGTATACATCTATGATTTTCTATGTTAGTCCCATTGATTGCTTTTAGTCATTTGAGGTCATCATTAAAATTTCAGTTGCAATATCAGTTTCAATTCCAGTAATGACTTTCACATTATGAACTATGTTATCTACTGCGTTTCTATTCTCTATTGAGATTTTGCATGCATCATCACATTCACTATCTAAAAGGCCTTGTTTGTCAGAGTCATGCGTAAGTTTACTTAGCTGATATAAGTTATGTGACTTATCAGAACATAGCTTTTAGACATTATTTATTTCATATATTCTGCAAAATGTTGATACCATAGATTGAAAATGGAAAACGTTAAGCTTTCACTAAGATATTTATCTTCATTGTTTTTCAACATTGTTCACCCATGCTGATTTTTTTTTGTCTCCAGTTTCTTTCCATGTCCAGAATGCTTATATACTGCCGTATGTATATTTTTTCTAAACATATATGATGCTTGTTGATATATATTATAAAGCTTAAACAAGCTTTGGATGACAGTTAAAACGTGTATTCTAATTATACCAAGTTAAATAAATTAGAGATTCCAGTAAAAGCCTAAAGTAGCTTTCATTGTATACAAACAGGATGCAAAATGGATCCATAAGGATTTTCTGAGAGCAGTACTGTCAGGAAAGTCTCCCCCCCCTGGTGTTGAGTTTCATGTGCCAGGGAAGTATGCTATAGCTCATTACCTGATGGACAGATGGATAACTGAAACAAGATGCAATAAATGGGCAGGAGATGAGATAGAGACAGTTCAAATTGATGAAGGTAATCTTACATTCCTTTGTTTGCTCTTCATGCAGCAATATGCATGACATTTCTGTTAAGACTCTAAGAGTCACCAACTTGATGTTAATCATGCTTTTTAGTTTTATTTTTGGAATCTAATCAAGTAGTATTTCAATGATAGAATTAAACAGTAATCAGAGTTCAGACGACTTATCACTGAGATCTAAATCAGAAACTATAACTATCAAAGTACACCAAAGAATTATAACACTACAATAAATCAAGGTCTTGTCTTTTGGATCACTGAAATGACCTAAGCTGCTTCCATGCAAACGTCATGGACTGCAAGATATGTATGGTAATTTGGTAAATGAATTAATGCCTTGCATGTTCAAACTTTTTTACGAGTGAAGCCTTAGGCATAATTCAAGCACAAACGTAGTTCTTAAGTTTCAAAGACACAAGTTTATAATGTTCTCTCTGCAGCATATTCTCAGTGGAGATTTTTGCAAAACACCAACCCGGTTCCATTTTCAGTTTTTCCTTGTTTAATGCCCAAACCCCAAGGTTAGCATGTACATAAAGATTTAATTTTTTTTTATTGAAAACATAAAACATGAGATTTTCTCTTTCGTTTGAATTTTGAAAATTAAGGCAGCCCTAAACTCTTACTCAGAAATTTAATTTTGACCCCCACACATGAAATTTTAACACCCAGATTTTTGGTCGACTTGACCCAGGAAAAACCGTGAAGGGAAAACCTATTCTTCAGAGAGATTTTTATTTTCAGACAAATTTTACAAATTTCAAACAGCAGTACTTATCTCCTTTTTCTTCCTCGAAAAACGTGCCAGAATCACTCTGAACAAAGCTGTACAGACTGTCAAAAACACCACCTTGAAATTCGTGCCTATACATCTTCACAAGTGCGAACTGGTATAGTACGGTCTGCCTTCCGAATTTCTCGAAATCTGTGCACTGTAAATTGCCTCAAAAATCATGCCCTGTATGGTCTGACAGCAGCAATAAATGCTGTACATTTTCTCGAAAATCATGCCAATAAATGCCTCGATTTCTGTGCAAAATACAGCCTAGAACTGTACTGAATTCCTTGATTTATGTGCAAGTTTGCAGTTGTAAAATGCCTCGATTTTTGTGCCTGAAATTGTCTAGAAATTTGTGCCAAATGTCTTGGGAATAGTGCCCATCTCAAGCTTTGGATTTCTCTGAAAATTCTCACTTCTCAATCTTGGTTTTTCTCAAACCCTTCTCTCTTGCTCTTCTTCTCTCTCAAAAATTCTCTCTTTGTGAAAGTGAACAATAGACCCAATTTGCCTTTCCCTCTCTCTTTTTGTTTGAGTAATTTCCTCCTTGAAATCAAAGGCTAGAATTAAAACTCCAACTCCATGAGGTCAATGACTCATCTCATTTTCTCATTAAAAATTCACTTTTTAATAATAATGAGACTTTTAATACTCACCCTCATTAATGCTCATAAAGTCACTTTAAAATTGTAAACTCAAACATTTAATTAAAATGTCACTTTATCATAAAGTCATTTACACCTTTTAATATGGCTAAGGATCACATTTAAAGTGTTCATTTCCACCCCAAGGCCTGAGTGAACAAACACTTTCCTAGGTAAAAAAATCAACACTCCCTCTTACAAAGGAAGGTGTTTTTCACCACTTCCATTTTGTCTCTGAAATGAATGTGCTTTCCTCTTCCCAAAGACTTTGTGAGAATGTCTGTTAATTGCTCATCTGTAGAAATGTATTGTAACTCAACAACTCCTCTCTGAACATAATCTCTGATGAAGTGGTATATGATCTAAATGTGTTTTGACCTCTCATGAAACACTAGATTCTCAGAGAGCCCGATGCAACTCTGATTGTCACAGTGAATGATAGTAGGCCTCAACTCCTGCCCAAATAAATCAACCATGAACTTGTAAAGCCACAATGCTTCACAACTAGCCTGACTGGCTGCTATGTACTTAGCCTCTCCGTAACTCAAAGCAACGGACTTTTGATTCCGGCTGAACCATGACACAACAATTGAGCCCAACCTGAAACAACAACTGAAAGTGCTCTTTCGTTCTGAAGCATGGCTTGCCCATTCTGAATCCGTGAAGCCAACCAAGTCCACTCCACCTAACCTCTTGTAGTCCAAACCATAATCTACAGTCCCAACAAGGTATCTCAAAATATGTTTTGCAGTTATCTAATGCACTCTCCTAGGGTGCACCATGAACTAACTGAGAGTGTTCACTGCAAAATTCATATCTGGTCTGATGTTGACCAAATATATCAACGAACCAATGAGCTGAGGAAACAAATTAGGATCCACCAAATTTCCCTCAGAAGCATGAAGCTTCTTCCAGTTGGTGATCATGGGTGTAGACATAGGTGTGAAGTCCTCCATTTGAAATCTCTTCAGAACATATGCAACATATTTTCCTTGCCCCAGGAAAACATGTCCATTCTCCTGCCATACGTCCATGCCTAGATAGTAGTGCATCCACACAAGGTCATTCATCTCAAACTCCGAAGCAAGATCTTTCTTGCGTACATTAATCAGGTGCTCTCCTCCAATAATGAACAAATCATCAACATACAACAGAAGAATGAGCGAAACACCACTGACCACAATGTAGTAATGGTTGGGATCTGCCTCACTCTTTCGAAGCCCAATCGAAAGCAAGTAAGAATCAATCCTCGAATACCAAGCTAGAGGGGCTTGCTTCAGACCATACAAGGCCTTTTTCAGCCTGCATACATGAGAATCTCTCTCATAAATCTCAAAGCCCTGTGGCTGCTCCAAATATACCTCCTCTTGTAGAAGACTGTTGAGAAAAGCAGTCTTCACATCCATCTAATGGATCCTCCAACCTATCTCTTCCACGATGGAGATCACTGCTTTGATCGAAGAAAATTTAACAAGCGACGCAAAGGTCTCATTATAATCAACTCCCTCTATCTGTGAGAACCCACGTGCTACAAATCGAGCTTTGTACTTCTCGTTGCTGCGATCCGCAACATGCTTGATTTTGTAGAGTCACTTGGAAGTCACAATTGACTTCTCCTCTGGTCTCGGAACAACTTTCCACACCCCATTCTTCATGATGGAATTGTACTCTTCCATCATGGCATCTCTCCAAACCTGGTGTACGAAAGCCTCCTCATAAGTAGTAGGCTCGGACTCACGCAAGCTAGTCACTTGTGCCATGTGGCTGGAAAATCTCTCAGGTGCCTTGCTCTCTTTGACCTCCCTCCTGGGTTGCCCGACACACTCCTCTGCTTCCTTCATAAGCTCCTTAAGCCAACTTGGATTTCTTTTCTTGGAAGAAACATCTCGTTGCAGACCCTCCTCTACATCCTCATCAGACGAATGTCTCCCTGAAGAAATACCAACGGTTTGAGATCCTGTCCCTGTTGAACCTGAACCTGTACCATGTGTATTCGAATCACCTGAAGGTGTAACCTATGAACCTATGATCCGAGAACCTGTCCTTATACTAAAAATCCCTGTAGACTAAGTCCGGATGTTGTTTCAGTTTGGGCTCGGCAACAGTGTTGTGGCTCAGTCGGAAGCAAATTTTTTTTGCTTTGAGTTCTGCTAAGGCTGAGTACATGGCAACCAGTCAGGCTAGTTGCGAGGCACTGTGGCTTCGCAAGTTATTGTTGGATTTATTTGATTAGGCACTGAGGCCTAGGTGATTTACTGTGACAATTAGAGTTGCATTCAGCTCTTTGTGAATCGTGTATTTCACGACAGGTCAAAGCATATTGAGATTAGATACCATTTCATCCATGATTATGTTCCAAGAGGACCTGTGGAGTTTTAGTACATTTCCACTGATGAGCAGGTTGCAGATATCCTGACAAAGTTTCTTGGAAGAGGCAAGTTTCTTCATTTCAGAGACAAGTTGGGTGTGGTGCAAAACACCTTCCTTGGTAAGAGGGAGTGTCGATTTTTGTACCTAGAAAAGTGTTCCCCTAGTGATATTTTGCCTAAGTCATTAAAAGGGGAAAATTAAAGTGACACTTGCAATTAATAACTTGAGATGAGTTTTAATTTTCACTTTAGAGAATAAAGTGAGCTTTTGATAAATTTAAGTGAGGTGAGTGAAATTAATTTTGGAGAGAATTAAAAGTGCATTTAATCTCATCCATCCATCTAATTCATTTTGGGCCTTCGGTTTAGATGCCTATTCAGCTTCCTCATTTAGACACCAAGAAGGCAAGGGAAGGAATTTGAGTCTCATTCTGTTTTTCATGAGAGTTGGAGAGCATAGAAAGAGAAAAATTGCAGGTTGAGAGAGAAGAGCAGAGGGCACGTTTCTCAAGCCGGTACAATAGTAGAAAGTACATTTTCGTATAGCCAGTTTCTTGAGAAAAAATTTGGGCACGTTTTTCGAGGCATATTTTTCTAGGCACGATTTTTGAGGAGGTTTTTTTTGGGCACAAAATTTCGTACAATTCTGTGTAGTGGGCACAAAAATCGAGGCAGTTTGTCCGTGGGCATAGAAATTGAGGTAGGTCATACAGTCAGTTTGGCACGGTTTTTGAGGCAGCGAGTTGGCATAAATTTTGATTGTAAAATTTCTGAATTCAGTCAATTTTGATGAGGACTGTGGTTGAAATAAGTTTATCTCTGTTTTTGCTGTACTTTGATTTTATTGCAGAAAATAAAATTCTCTCTAGAACAGGTTTTCCCTAGAGGTTGGGTTTTGCTTGGGTCATTTGACCAAAAATTTTTGAGTCTGATTTTTTATGTGACTGCGTTTTTTAATTGCTGCTCATTAAAAGTAGTAAAATTCTTCTTGTGTTTCAGTGATAAATTGTTTATGAGTAATGACTTAATTTGCAGCTGAAAGTAAATTGGGTTGGGCATTAAACTATGATGAAAATGGTGGTTGAAACTGGGTTGAGAGAATGCTGAAAAATTTACACTGATACCATGAAGATTTTTGCAAAACCACAACCCAGTTCCAGTTCCAGTTTTTCATTGTTTAATGCCCAAACTCCAAGGTTAGCATGTACATAAAGATTTAAATTTTTTTATTGAAAACATAAAACACATGAGATTTTCTTTCTTATGAATTCTGAAAATTAAAGGCAACCCTAAACTCTTACTCAAAAATTTAATTTTGACCCACACATGAAATTTTAACACTCATATTTTTGGTCAACTTAACCCAGGAAAAACCTCGAAGGGAAAACCTCTTCTTCAGAGAGGGATTTTTATTTTAAGACATTTTACAAATTTCAAACAATAGTACTTATCTCATTTTTTTTCCTTGAAAAACGTGCCAGAATCACTTTGAACAAAGCTGTACAGACTGCCAATAGAGACACCTTGAAATTCGTGCTTGTATGAACTCACACGTGCGAATTGTACGAACTGGTACAGTACTGTCTGCCTCTCGAATTTCTCGAAATCTGTGCATTGTAAATTGCCTCAAAAATCGTGCAATAAATGCTATACCTTCTCTTGAAAATTGTGCCAATAAATGCCTCGATTTCTGTGCAACAATAATAGGTGATGATAAAACCAAGCTAGTTACAATGACTTCTTTGGACATCTACAGTGACTTCTTTCGACATCGGAGGTTACTGATAGTTCTCGTTTGAAGTCATCTACTGAAGAAATACATAGCTCAAGTATTGAATCTTGATAAGTAGATTAAGGTATGTATGTATAAGATATAATGAGTAAACAATGTACAATGATGTGTGAATACAATGGTATATTGAGAAGTCCATTACATGCTATTGTATGATGATGTATGCTACTCTATGATGAACATGCATGCTATGATATGATGCTCTCCTATCCACAATGACATTGACTGTAAGGTATGATATTCCAGCATATGTTGAAGAAGTTAAAGATCTGTGAAGTAAAACCCTATACACTTGATGCATTCTTCTTGCTGATGTACTGTATGATGATGGTGCATGCATACACCATGATGTTGATATGATGATGATATGGTGCAATATGCATATACAGTGGTATATAGAATAATGATGTATACAGTGGCATCTATACAGTGGTAGATGAACACTGATGACACAAACAGTGAAGTGTATGTACAGTGATACATACAGTGGTGTATGAACAGTGAAGTATACAGTGGTGTGTGTACACTGATGCATACCTTATGATGTACACCATGATGATGATTTGATGATGCACATATACATTATGATGATGATGTATGCTAGATGAAGATGATGCATACTTAATGCATACTCTACAATGGCGATGAGACCTTGATGATGATGATGCATACTTGATGCATACATGATGATGGTGATATGTACATGAGCAGATGACCAACAGTGTTGATGAGCAGAGATTGACCAGCAGTATTGATGAGCAGATTGACAAGCAGAGGTTGATGAGCAGAGATGGTTGAGCAGCAGATTGATGACAATCAGAGATTGACATCAAGCTTGCAAGTAGAATCTTGCACTTGAGGATTGGACTCCTCAACCTTTTATTAGTTGGAGTTAAGAAAATCAGGCTGGGTCCTCTTATGAGAGTTGGTGCTCTTTTTATCAGTTGGTGCTGATTGTAGTCTTCCATTACCATAAATAAAGCTCACATTACAAATATTCTTGTGTCTCTTTATTGTGTTTGTTGTGTTTATGATTTAACTGTTGAATATGATAATGTAATTGGTAACTTAATGCTTGATATACTCTGATTAATTAATTGAAGGTGAAAAATGTTTAAATTTCTCACACACTGATTCACTTCCCTCTTAGTGTGGCCATTGTGTCCAACAATTGGTATCAGATTAAGGCTTTGTCACAAGCCTTGCAAGCTTGAAGGAGATCCGTGGATACACAATGGAAGCAAAAGCAGAGTCATCAAGCATTGATGTGCTTGTACTTGATATTACAGACTATTTCAATTGAAGGAGCAAGATGAAGGCATATTTGAAGAAGTTTGGTGTTTGGGAGATTCTGATCAATCCACCTACTCCATCAAATAAGAAGGGAAAGGAAACTGCACAAAAGGAAGCAAAGAAGGACAATGCTACATCCTTAAATTTCCTCATGGATGGACTTCCCAGCGCAGTGAAAGAAAGTGTAGGGGAGTACACTTCAACCAAAAACCTGTGGTTCAAGTTGGAAAGCGAGTATCAGAAGGCAAGACCAGACACCAAAAAGACAGATCAGGAATCAAAAGGAAAGCCCTCGAAAAAATTCAATCAAGAAGAGGAAAAGGAAGAAGTGGACTCTAAATGTATGGATTCTTTTGATTGTAATGATAGCTTCTGTGATGAAATTGAGAAGGTTCTTGCAGAAGATGATGAAGGGCTATCAAAGGCTTCACAGGGGATACATATCACCTTGATAAATAATGATCTTTGAGCAAATTGGGTTTTGAACAAAGTTAATATGAACCATAGTGAATTCACAAAGTTCAGAATGAAAATCATGGATTCTTTGAATGAATATTAGCAGAAGACCATGACAATGAGAGTATTGCTGGTGAAGCTCAAACACAAGGATAAAGAGTTGCACGATTAGTTGGAAGACAAGGATGTTGAAGTTGAACGACTAAAGATTGAATTGATTAGTAAAAAAAAAGAACAAGAAGAGCCTGGTGAAGACTCAGAAGAGCTTGAAGAAACTAGAAAGGCCAATCATGATTTGAAGACTCAGTTGGAGGAAACCAAAAGGACAGAAGAAATCTTGAAGAATCAGTTGGAAGAAAAGGAGCAGACAGTCCAAAAGCTGGAAATGGAGGTAGTTGGTCTCAGGAAGAAAGGTGAAAAGATGATGCATTTGTTAAGTTCAAGGAAAATTCAGTTGTCCTAGATAAGATCTTGGATTGCCAAATATCTCCATGTGACAAGACTAGTCTTGATGTTACAAGAAGAATGAAGAAAAATATGAAGATGGCACTTGGTCTCCCAAGACTCTAGAAGTAGGTCCATCAACATCCAAAGCTACTCCCCATTCACCTGCACATATCAACAAAGACTTTGGAAGTTCAAGAATGCAACAAGGAGTTAGATATATCCCTCAAAGCAAGCTCAGAAAAGAAACAACTCCAAGATGGAACCAAAGTCCTAGGTATGAAAGTGGATTTAATGGTTATAGTTATTTTTGTTCTAACTTTGGTCATAAGGTTGTGGATTGTAGACTCTACGGAAGAAGAAGTGGTGGAAGTCCCAATGACTCAGTTAGATGTTGGAAATGTAACCAAGCTGGACATATTGCTGCCACCTATCACACATTGAGATGCTACACCTATAGTGGGTTTGGTCACAAAGCCCAAGAATGTGCAAGTCAAAGAAGTCAACCAAGGAGGAATCCTTCATACACATCAACAAGAAGAACCAACGAACCTTGGAAGACCAATACAGAAAGATTTGAAGATTAGAAGACAAAGGCCTACAGTAAGGGACACTCTCAGGAATGGAATAATGAAGTTGATCTAAGAAGTGTTGGAAGTTCCAATAGCTCAATTAGGTGCTGGACATGCAACCATGTTGGTCACATTGCTGCATATTATCGTACGATGAGATGTTATGGATGCGGTGACTTTGGGCACAAAGCTCAGGACTGTTGGAGTACACGGAAACTACCCATGAGAAGTTTCTCATACGACTCATCAAGAAAATCCAATAAAGATGAAGGAACAAATGCTGAAAAGACAAATGCCAAGAAGCAAGTATGGATGAAGAAGACCGAGCAATTACAGATAGGAGAGGTCGATCAGTGCAGGGAGGATGGCTGCGATATGGCAAGCCAAGTTTAAGGTCTCTCAAAGACCTTAGCACACCTTGAGTTCATAAGGCTGGAGAATGAACTCATAGGGAAAATGATGGCTACTCTAAGCATACGGACATGTCTTAGAATCGTGCATATTGACAGGGGGAGCAGTGATCAGTGATTTCGGATACAGAGATGTGGACTCCCTTTTCCATTGATGCCAAAAGGGGAGAGATGAAGACAAAACGGGGAGCATGCTCGCAGGGGAAGATTGTTGATTGAATTATCATTGATGCCATTATGGACTTGCAGTGGCCCCACAGGTTGTCATTGATGCCACCAATTCCCTCTTGCAGTGCACAGGTATGAATGATCCAAGTACCTTCACATCTAGTACCTTGGAGCCCATACATAGATGGGTTATGTCTTGAAGCACCTTATATCTAGTTAACAAGGTCCTTGTACCCACAAGGTTGGATCTTGGAGCCACCACCTTCTTGACGATGTTGAAGACCTTGCCGATGATGATGCATACATGTTGATACTCTTGATGATGATGGTGATATGTACACGAGTAGATAAACAACAGTGCTGATGAGCAGAGATTGACCAACCATATTGATTAACAGATTGACAAGCAGAGGTTGATGAGCAGAGATGGTTGAGTAGCAAATTGATGACAATCAGAGATTAGCATCAAGCTTGCAAGTAGAATCGTGCACTTGAGGATTGGACTCCTCAACCCTTTTTTAGTTGGAGCTAAGAAAACCACGCCGGGTCTTGTTATCAGAGTTGGTGCTCTTTTTATCAGTTGGTGCTGATTGTAATCGAGAAGATTGTAGTCTTCCATTACCATAAATAAAGCTCACATTACAAATATTCTTGTGTCTTTTTGATGTGTTTGTTGTGCTTATGATTTAACTGATGAATATGATAATGTGATTGGTAACATAATGCTTGATATACTCTGATTAATTAATTGAAGGCGAAAAAGGTTTAAATTGCTTACACATTAATTCAACCCCCTCTCAGTGTGGCCATTTTGTCCAACAGATGTCACATTGTACAGACAGATTATTGGCTCATTGATGTATGTCATTTATTTGACAAATACAAGACCAGATATATGTTTTTCTTTGAACACCTTGAGTCAGTATCTGGTGGAGCCCAGAAATGTTCATCTAGTTGCAGCAAAACATGTGCTGAGGCACCTGAAAGGTACATTGGTCTGTGGATAGTGAAGTCAGATCGTGTGGCTATACTGATTCAGATTGGGCAGGAAGTGCTGAAGGTAGAAAGAGCTCTTTAAGATGTTGTTTCAGTTTGGGATCAGGTGTGATCTCATGGATTAGCAGAGAGCAAACAAGTGTTGCCCTCAGTACAACAGGGGCTGAGTACATTGCAACATGTTCAGCCTGTAGCGAAGCAGTGGCTTCACAAACTATTGGCAGGATTGTTTGATACCGAGTTGGATGCAACTGAGATATATTGTGACAACTAGAGTTGCATCAAGTTAAGAGAGAACCTGGTGTTTCATGATAAATCAAAGCATATACAAATAAAGTATCATTATATCTGGGACATGGTATAGAGAGGAGTTGTAAAGCTCCAGTATGTTCCTACAGAGGAACAAGTTGCTGATGTGTTGACTAAGCCTTTGTCTCGTGTAAAGTTTGAACACTTTCGAGACAAGCTTGGTGTAGTCCGAAAGGACCTTCCTGGAAAGAGGGAGTGATGATAAGACTATTATTGAGGATGAGATGGCAGTACAGAAAAGGACAGTGTGCCTGCAAATGTTGATGAGATCCTACATTCACTTGTAGGATGGTCCCGTAGACAAGAACACTCTCTTGAGAGTGGTCATAGCACTGACACGCTGAGGATGGTCTACGATGATAGTACTCTCTTTTGGAGAATGATTCTACATTCACTTGTAGGATGGTCCCGTGGACAAGAACACTCTCTTGAGAGTGGTCTTAGCATTGATAGGCTAAGGATGGTCCACGATGATGGTACTCTCATATGTTGAGTGGTCTTGCATTTAGTTGCGGACGAGATCTGCATTCAGTTGCAGACAACGCTATCCTCTCTAAGGATGGTCCAGTGGACAAGAACACTCTCTTGAGAGTGGTCTTAGCATTGATAGGCTGAGGATGGTCCGCGATGATTGTACTCTCATATGTTGAGTGGTCCTGCATTTAGTTGCAAATGAGATCTGCATTCAATTGCAGACAACGGTATCCTCTCTGAGGATGGTCCCTTGGACAAGAACACTCTCTTGAGAGCTCAGTATTTATATACTGATAGTGTAGGTGATGCTCGAGATGATTGCAGAGATGATGATGCTAGAGATGATACTCGAGATGATGCCAGAGATGATGATGCTCGAGATGATGCCAAAAATGATGCTCGAGATGATGCCAGAGATGATGATGCTCGAGATGATGGTGTTCGAGATGATACCAGATGATAGAGATGTCCGTGATAAGAATGTTCCACAGATGATGATGATGTTGATGTAATTGTGAAAACTTCCTATAACATATAGATTCACTAATCAGTTGTATAGACGTGTTGTTGTATTGTAGAATACCTTTCTTGTTAAGAGGGAGTGTTAAAGAAATTTAATTGTAGAAGATATTCTATTTGTATTATTATTGTTATTACCCCTTTCAGAGATGTTGTTCCTCCGATTAGCAATCTCATTGATGTATTTGGTCATGTAAAGTATCGAGGTAAAACCTTCGTTGTAAGTCGGGTCAATAGTACCCACTAAAGTATTATTAAAATGTATTTTTGAGTCTTCCAAGGCAATTCGGCCCTGGCAGCAAGGAGAAGTCGACCCAATTGGGTTATTAGGCCTCTCAGTTGATCTGTATAAATAGGAGAGGCGCCTCCCTCATTTGGACAAGCAAAACACTCAAGCAGTTGAGCTAGAGAGAGAAGAGACAATCCATCTAGAGGAGAGGAAGCAGTGTAGTCTTGTTATTGGGTCCTACACTGTTCTTGGTTGAAGTCTATATAGAGGAAGTTTTGCTGGGTTTTTCCCCACGAGGGTTTCCTAGGATAAATCTTTGTGTTCTCTTTTGTTTTGCTGTGCTTGTTATTCTTTGAGAGATCCTTTTGTTTTGGTATAACGACTTTTAAAATATTAACAATGAACGTTGCATTTAAAGTGTTTGTCCTATTCTCCTATCATAATTGATTCAAATTCCATCACAAAAAGAAAAAGTGAAGAAGTTTATAAATATGGAGGAAGCAAGTGGAGATTCACCAGTAGTCTTGCAAGCTATGCATTAGGGTAGGAAGAATGGAAGTTATTCTTACTTTTTCATTACATTATTGATTAATAACCTTCTCCTTTAGAATTTCCTGTTAGATACTGGTGCCTTGACAAACATTATGTCATTGAAGGTCATGAATCAATTGGGCCTAAAGGCTACTAGACCATACATGAATGTGTGCGCCATGGATTCACATGAAATAAAAGTTTGTGGATTTATCAGAGATTTGAACTTAGCTTAGTAGCCTATCCAAACATCTTGGTCTTCATGGATGGTGTCATAGATGTACCGAACACTTGGGTAATGTTGCCATCATGGAAATGGCATGCTAGCTTGGGAGGTAGCATCCAATGAATCTATCATACGTGACCATCGCAATATGTGAGGACACCTTTTTCAATCATCATATGGAACTAACAATGAGATATCGTGCTGTAGACCGAAATGAGCCTATTAATGAGTTGTTATGTAATGATGATGAGTTCGGAAAACTTGCAATCTTAGCAAGTTCATTGGAACTTGAAGGAGGTGTGGAAGGTAAAAATGAAATGAACAATAGTTAATTTATGAACAAATTTCCAACATAAGGACAATAGGCATAAATCCATAGAGGACAAATAATATAAAATATTAAATAAGATAGATTATAGTATGAATTACAGTGACCTTCATGATGGTATCTATACCAGTGTTGCAAACATCGGCACGGTGAAAAAATTGACAAGGTCTAGGAAACATCGATTCAAAATATATCGGCAGTATATTGAAAAACATCGGCAATAAATCGACAAACTTATAAATTCAAAAAATATACAGTTTTTTTCAGTTTTTTAAATCTCGGGATAAATAGGAAAAAATCAGCAATATCTTGGGAAAAAATCGACGTGATTTTTTCGGCGATTTTTTGATAAAAAATCAGTGAGTTGAAAAACTCGCGATTTCTCGGTCGATGTTTCCAACATTGATCTATACACATTGACTAGTCATGTTCCTTAGTTCAGTCGTGTCTCTTCATGGATTATTATTGTTGTTGTTATTGATACTTTGTAGTTTATAGAAATACTTATGTTCAATACATTGCCTTTCCCTTTAGAAATGCTTTGCCCTCAAAGCATATTTATGGAAAAGACTTTATTTCTTGTTCTAGCTTGCAATGCCTTATCAAGTTTCTTTGTTCTTTTAACTATGATAGTTAATGATACAAGATGATATGATCTTCAAAGCACTAAGCATAATTGTTGAATTGCAAAAGGGTTTTCCAACCCTAATTCGATCTTTTGTGGGACTGTACATTTATAGGGTTCTTCGAAACCTGATGTATTGTGATTCCCAAGATAATTGCTTCTTTGAGACCCATCTATATTGGTATTAATATTCTTCAGAATATCGTTCAGTTGTTTTTGTTTAGAACAATGTTGATATATGTTAGAAAGTTAACTCTGAAGTTTCACTTTATAGTTTTGGTGTGGTATGATAAAGAGGACATGTAATTTGTCCCTTATGTTTTTATGTATAAAGTTGAGTTATATATAAATAAATGATGTTTTGTACTTAATTGTATTGGGTCTCACTTAAATGTTATTTAATAATTAAAGTGAGTTATTACTAAATAAGGGTCCATTTAATGATGACCCTAGATTTTTGTAAATGAATTTCAACCACATATTAGGTGGTTATATGAGTAGTTACAAATTTTAAAGTATAAAGCTAGGGTAAAGGAGAAATTAGAGAAACCATCAATGAGGAGAGAGATAGGAGATTGAGACTTAAGGAGAGAGAAAACCCTAGAAGATTGTCGCGATTCCCAATGCAAGCAGCAGCAGTCGTACAACATTAATTGCACCTGTAAGATCTATACAGCAGCATGTGTGAGGCACAAAAACCGAGGCAGATCCGTACAACAGTCTATAATGCATTAATTACAGGCTGGGCACGATTCTTGAGGAAGCATTAATTGCTGAAAGTACAGTATGTATAGTCACATGGCAGAAAAGGACAGTTCAGTACAACACATGTGTGAGGTTGTACAATAGATCGTATAGCAGGTTGTTGGAATAGAAATCGAGGTATTTTGCTCTTTGTTTCAGTTTGGGTGAATTTGTTAGTAAGGGTTAGAAAAGAAATAATTTATGTGTTGGAAAAATTTATGGAATTCTCCTTTAATGATAATTTTCTCTTTCTAGAGTTTTCCCTAGGAGTTGGGGTTTTGCTCAGTCTTTGACCAAAATTTATGTGTATTCATGTGTGAATGATTTGCTTCAGTCTTGGAAAGTTCTTGAGTGGGTGGTTTGTATTTCAAATTGAAGAAGTAAATTTTTAATCATAAACCCTAGTTTCTCAAGTGTTTGACATAATGTGTAAATGAAAAATTTCATATTAATGGCATTGAATTTCTTCATGGTACCAGAGCGAGGTTGAAGTAGTATTCAAAGTTGTGAATCACATAAGAATTGTGTTGTCTTTCCAGTTTAAGATTGGTTTTGAGTTGTTTTCCAGATGATGAGCATTAGGTATGAAGATAGGTTGGATGGCATATCCAACTATCTATCTTGGAAGGTTAGAATAATTGCAGTGCTCAAGGAATGGAAGATATGGAACTTTGCAAACACCAAAATGGCGAAGCCTACTGACACGGATGGCTTAGAAGAATAGGAAATCCTTGAAGCCAGAGCAAAGAGAGTGATCCTAGATGGGGTAAATGATCATCTGATTCCACATTTGGCAGAAAAAAAGACCGCTAATGACATGTGGGATACCTTGAAGCAGTGGTTTGAGGCAAAGAACGAGAACCAAAAGATGGCGTTGAAAGACAAGTTGCATAATGTGAAGATGACCAAAGATGAAAGTGTAACCTCCTACCTAACTCGAGTAGCTCAGGTCAAAGATAAGTTAGCAGCAGTAGGAGAATCTGTCTCGGATTCAGAGTTGGTGAGGATAGCCCTGAAGGGTTTCACCAAGAAATGGGAAGTTTTTGTCAAATGTATTATTGGTTGAGAGAAACTTCCGGATTGGTCTAGTCTTTGGGATGATTTTACCCAAGAGGAGATTCGAGAGGGAGCTCTGGGTAGTCAAGTTAGTGAAGAGGTGGAGCATAATGTAGCCCTTGCAACAAAGACAAACAAGAAGAAGAAAGAATTCAGTCAGATCAGGTGCTACCATTTTGGGAAGATGGGACACTATTCCTTGAAATGTCCTGAGTAAAAGAATGTGAAAGAGAAGACTGAAAAAGATATGGCAGCATCTGTAGCAGTAGAAGATTATGCCATGAAATTTGAGCAAGGGTTTTCTCTTGTCTCAATTGATTCCAATGTAGAAAGTTCATCCTTTGAGAATGTCTGGGTTGTTGACAGTGGTGCAACTAGACATATGACTGGAGTCCATGATTTCTTTTAGATAATCACAACGTTGGGGCCAAGACATTTCATCTAGATAGGTATTGATAGTCCTCAGATCACTATACGAGGATGTTATTCAGGGAAAATCTACCTTATGACCTAAGGGTTTGGGGTCACCAACATACCAAGATTAAACTTGTAGACATTCAGCTATCTAGAAATTTGAGAGAGAAATAGGGAAGAAAGTTAACTCACCTTGTTTATGAACGCTGGTCCTAGCTTTCTCCTTCGATCCAAATGTTCGAGCAACTCCAAGGCATCTTCACACCTGCAAAAGAGACATATACCTTCTTGCAGAATCTTAGATGTTATATAAGAGATTAATGAAATATTATGATTGTAATAAGACAACAATATAATTCATGAATCATAACACATAAGAACATTAGTGCACTAATTTGGAAGAAAATCTCTCTTTATTGATAAGCAGTGATGAAAGATACCCTATATTTGATACAAGTTCTCCTCTGCTAGCCAAGAAACTGAGTTCTGCTGCTCCAAATCTCCAAGGGTATTCCTCCAGCATAACTTTGCTCTCTTGAGAAATATCTTTAGCCTCAACCCCTCCCCTCTATTTATACTTGATGAACAGGATGAGTTACGAAGGTTGAGATGGTTAGGGAGGTTGGGGAAGTTATGATTACGAATCCAACTGTCCCTAACTAAACATGTTTTAATTTTTAATTTTTTGGCTTAGGGTAATCGGGGGTATGAATACTAGCAAGTCGTGAGTGAACCGCTACTTTTATGAAGGAAACCCGTGAATGCAAAATGTGATCATGTAATTGCGGGTTGTATATATGGCTACTCACGAATGGTTCGCGAGCTGCAATGTCAATAGTCGTGATTACACCTTAAGCTCTTTATAAAACATGGGCAAGGCTGGAAGGATCAAGATGTATTAAGGCACATGCTCATCTATAAGTTTGGGTTACTTCAATCCATTGTGTCCTTTTGTGTACCGACGCATTAAGTGTCAGTACTCGGACAGAGAAGTGCCATTTCATAGTATAACAGAGGAGTTGGAATAATTAGGTTTCAACTATACCTTGGTGAGATCGTAGAAATACATGGGGTGTTGTTTGTACCTGGGATGAGAGTCAGCAAACTCTCAGTATCATCCTTTGAGGATGAAGGCTATGGAATGATTGTTAGGTCTGGCCATGTCTTCCTGTATCAGAGAGATGAGTTAGTTGGGACCACTATTTTATTGTGCAATCACAGGGAAAAACTCAATGTCGTGAGAGGGCATATAGTATGACTAGGAGCATGAACAAGAGGGTGGGTATCCGAGTCAAAGAATGAGGATGATGTTGTAATGATAGATATGTTTCTGAAGAGGAGAGTGAGTCTCTCTAGAGCATTGGCAAGAGGCTCAACCAGTCTAGTGATGGTACATAGGAGCAGTTGGATGAGGCTCAGGTCGAGTCTCAGGCTTCAGAGTTTCAATTCGAGGTAGAGCATCTGTTTCCGAGATTGATTCCAGAGCAGGAGGGAGATGTTGTAGGATTCAGAGATGGAGATAGTGCTGGTGACCTTCCTCGTTAAGAGGGAGTGTTAGAAAGTTAACTCTGAAGGTCCTCTTTATAGTTTTGGTGTGGTGTGATAAATAGGACATGTAATTTGTCCCTTATGTATTTATGTATAAAGTTGAGTTATATATAAATAAACGATGTTTTGTACTTTATTGTATTGGGTCTCACTTAAATGTTATTTAATAATTAAAGTGAGTTATTATTAAATAAAGGTGCATTTAATGATGACCCTAGTTTTTTGTAAATGAATCTCCACCACATATTAAGTGGTTATATGAGTAGTTACAAATTTTTAAAGTATAAAACTAGGGTAAAGGACAAATTAGAGACACCATCAATGAGGAGAGAGAGAGGAGTTGAGACTGAAGGAGAGCAAACCCTAGAAGATTGGCACAATTCCCAATGCAAGCAACAACAGTCGTACAACATTAATTACACCTGTAAGATCTGTACAACAACACGTGTGAGGCACAGAAACTGAGGCAGATACGTACAACAATCCGACAGGCCATACTGCATTAATTACAGGTTGGGCACGATTCGTGAGGCAATATTAATTGCTGAAAGTATAGTCTGTATAGTCACGCAGCCGAAAAGTATTGTTTCGTACAACACACGTGTGAGGTCGTACAACGGACCGTACAACTGGTTGGCACAGAAATTGAGGTAATTTGCTGTTTGTTTTAGTTTGGGTGAATTGTCAGTAAGGGTTGGAAGAGATAATTTCTGTGTTGTTGGAAAAATTTCTGGAATTCTCCTTTAATGACAATTTTCTCTTTCTATGGTTTTCCTCGGGAGTTAGGGTTTTGCTCAGTCTTTGACCAAAATTTTCGTGTATTCATGTGTGAATGATTTGCTTTAGTCTTGGAAAGTTCTTAAGTTGGTGGTTTGTATTTGAAATTTAAGAAGTAAATTTTTAATCATTAACTCTAGTTTCTCAAGTGTTTGACATAATGTGTAAATGAAAAATTTCATATTAATGTCATTGGATTTCTTCATGGTATCAGAGCAAGGTTGAAGTAGTATTCAAAGTTGTGAATCACATAAGAGTTGTGTTGTCTTTCCAGTTTAAGATTTGTTGTGAGTTGTTTTCTCGATGATGAGCAGTAGGTATGAAGATAGGTTGGATGGCATATCCAACTATCTACCTTTGAAGGTTAGAATAACTGCAATGCTCAAGGAATGAATTATATGGAACTTTGCAAACATCAAAATGACGAAGCATACTTACAAGGATGACTTAGAAGAACATGAAGCCCTTGAAGCCAAAGCCCAGAGAGTGATCCTAGATGATGTAAATGATCATTTGATTCCACATTTGGCAGAGAAAAAGACTGCTAATGACATGTGGGATACCCTGAAGCAGTTGTTCGAGGCAAAGAATGAGAACCAAAAGATGGCGTTGAAAGACAAGTTGCACAATGTGAAGATGACCAAAGATTAAAGTGTAACCTCCTACCAAACTCGAGTGGCTTAGGTCAAAGATGAGTTAGCAACAGTAGGAGAAACTGTCTCAGATTCAGAGTTGGTGAGGATAGCCTTGAAGTTTTTCTCCAAGAAATGGGAAGTTTTTGTCAAATGTATTGTTGGTTGAGAGAAACTTCTGGATTGGTCCAGGCTTTGGGATGATTTTACCCAAGAGGAGATTCGAGAGGGAGCTCTGGGTAGTCAAGTCAGTGAAGAGGTGGAGCATAATGTATCCCTTGTAGCAAAGACAAATAAGAAGAAGAAAGGCATGAGCCAAATTAGGTGCTACCATTTTGGGCAGATGGGACACTATTCCTCGAAATATCCTGAGAAAAAGAATGTGAAAGAGAAGACTGAAAGAGATATGGCAACATTTGTAGCAGTAGAAGATTATGCCATGAAATTTAAGTAAGAGTTTTCTCTTGTCTCAATTGATTCCAGTGTAGGGAGTTCATCCTTTGAGAATGTTGGGTTGTTGACAGTGGTGCAACCAGACATATGAATGGAGTCTATGATTTTTTTCAGATGATCACAACGTTGGGACGAGACATTTCATCCAGATAGATATTGATAGTCCTCAGATAGCCATACGAGGAGTTAGACAATCAGGTTTCAACTATACCTCGGTGAGATCTTGGAAATACATGGGGTGCTGTTTGTACCCGGGATGAGATTCAACAAACTCTCAGTATCATTCTTTGAGGATGAAGGCTATGGAATGATGGTTAGGTTTGGCCATGTCTTCCGGTATCGGAGAGATGAGCCAATTGGGACCACTATTTTATTGGGAGATCGCAGGGACAGACACTATTTTGTGAGAGGGCATACAGTACGACCAGGAGTAGGAGCAAGAGGGTGGCTATTAGAGTCAAAGGATGAGGATGATGTTGTATTTGATAGATATGGTCTTGAAGAGGAGAGTGACTCTCTCTAGAGCACTGGAAGGAGGCTCAGCCAATCCAGTGATACTGTTGATGTATTTGTAACTTCGGAAGATATTTTGATGTATATTATCATTTGTATGTTGTTGTACCCCCATTGGGATTGTGTGTTACCCCTTTACGAGATGTCTAAATTGTGTCTAGACTTTGAGGTACAACCTTCGTTGTAAGTTGGGGCAATAGTCCCCAGTGTAAGATCATGTAATATGTAATTGTGGTCTCTCTAGGAGAATTGGGCCCCATGTGAGATGACATGTATGCTTGAGTCTTATATTTGGTCAGTGACTTGAAAGGGTATAAATAGGGAGACGCTCTCCCTCATTTATACACACCTCACACACTCTCTAAGGCGCATGATAGAGAGAGACAATTAAAGGAGGAGAGAAAGATATCTGCTGAACATTTCTTATTACTGGGTTTGATCATCTTACTATTTTGAAGAAGTTTGCGGGGGTTTTCTCCTTTATGGTTTCCCCGATAAAAGTCTTTGTGTCTTGTGCATCTTTTATATCTTATGCATTTTGCTGTAGTTGTTATTCTTTCAGATAAAGATCCTAGATAATCTAATCAAATCTTAAGAAAATCTAACATGGTATTAGAGGGTCTCTGAAAGAAGTCACTGTGCAGCTGCGGGAACTAGGGCTTCCTAGTTGAAGGTGTTCTCTCCACAGATCATCAAGAAAGGAGGGCTAGGATAACTCGCCTCAGTAGGGCGCATCTATTGGTAGTATCAGTTTCTGAATTAGAGAAGTTTCACTCTACAACCGAAATACAACTGCAATGACAACAAATGGAAATTAGGGTTTCATGCCTGAAAACCCTAGAAGACTGAATTTAGTAATCCTAGCACTTTCTCTATAACGCCAGATTGGAAAAGGCTCAGAAGTCGAAACGTTTTAGGCCGAATAGAAATTTGTGCTGTACATTGTGTAAAAGCTTCAACCCTAGATTTGCTATACTTTAGGAGATATGGTTCCTCCAAATTAGGGTTCTAGCCTTCTCCAGAATACAGTCATGAACAGATGGCCTAGGGAGATTTGCTATATCTCGGGCTAGGAAGGTTCAAACGAAATTTCGCAAGATGTTGTAGGTAGGGCATGGACTATAGTTTCTGTGGTAAACTTTTCAGACCCAAAATGTGAAACAGTGACACGTGGCAGTCCGTACAAGTTCGCTATGCTGAACAGTCCCCAAAACAGTCACCTTGGGAAACTCAGCATAAGTCCCACTTGGAGAATCCACTTCTGCTCTAACCTGTGGGGTTGGAAAGAGGACATATTAGGCTAGCTCAGTGAGAAGTTTCAGAATGTAAGGAGCTGAACCTTCGGAGATACAACAGAATCAATATCAATCATTTCTGTAGAAGAAATTGGAAAATTAGGGCTTCCTGTTCTGGGAGCTTCCCTTTACATTTTTCAGAAAAGGAGCACTTTGGACAGCTCGCCTTGAAGAGGCCCATCTTTCTATCCAATCAGAATGTTGAAATTCCAAATTTTGAAAATTAGGGTTTCTCTAACAAACCCTAGATCATCTAGCTCCGGAACCATGACAGACAACTTATTCAGTAAGATCTAAATTTTTTCTATTTACATTTGAGGTTCCCATTTCAAAATGATTAATCACACCCAACTTGATGACAAGCTTGGTGAAGCTGACAACTTCCGAGTATGGAAGTATAGGACCTTCGTGATCCTTGATGAAATTGACTTGGATTAGTATTTCAGTAAGGAAGTTCTAAGAGGCAGAGGGAGATGAGGCTAAGGCTAGAGCCAAGAGAAACCAAAAGTAAATGTTTGATGCTATGACGAAGCAATCGAAGAAGAATAAGAGATTGTTATAACCACCTTGAATGGCCTCCTAAGATCATGGGATTCATTCATTCAAGGAATGTGTGCCAGAAGGAAGTGATTACCTTCAACAGAATCTAGGAAGAGTGCACATAAGAAGAATCTCGATTCATAATAAGAGAAGAGAAGATGGGAGTAACTGAAGATCAAGCTCTCACGATTCAAAGAAGATCCCTCAAGCGATAAGGAATATGAAGGACTCAATTTTTGAAGAACCTCTTATCCATCTTAGCATTTGGATAAGAAATGATGCTGTTATGAATGAAGAAGATGATGAAGCTGAAGGCTCAAGAAGGATTCTACCCATGAAACAAATAAAGATAAGTATTCAATTGTCATTTCATGATATTGTTTGGTTATGCATTTGTTTATATTCAGTTGATGTGTTATGCATGTTTGAGTATTTATACTACTGAATTGCACATCATGGGTAAGAAGTCAATGATGTTGTACATCATTCCATTACTACTTATCTAGATTAAACCTCTTTGCTGGCATATTAGGAGTAGTACACATTCTTAATAACATTAGGGTAGAATGCATCTTGAAGTCATTGTATGTATACATGATATGGATGAATGTTGTAGCATTGGCTAAAATAGTCGCATGGCTATGTGACATATATTTGTCACTATTAATATGTTTTGGAAATTATGATATATTTCTAATTATGCAAATGAGCTTGACTTGTAGGTCATTCCAAAGAACAAGTAACGACAGTTCAGAAGAGGAACTTGAAGCTTCCCGGGTCAAAGACACCATAGCGAAAGAAAGAACTTCAAAAGAATATAAAGAGAATAGTAGATCCACCTCGAGAGATGAAGACCACCTTGTGGTACACAGGGTACTCCCAAAAGACCGAACACTTAGAGCAACCACTCACACAAACAGATCACAAATCAACATACCAATGTTTTGACATGGTTAAAACCCTCGAGAGGGAAACAGTCTACGGCGCTAGCCAAATAGCTACGTGGAGCAATTTATTATGCAAAAGAAAGAAAGTTACAAATAAGCTTCTCATAATCGATCAACTAGCCAAGGACCCTTCTTGCTCTTTAAATAGAGATCATGGACCAATCGAGTGTTAAGCCACAGATCAAGGGTAGGTATGATCTAAGAGAAGTTGAACCATTTGATCACTTTATGTCTAGAACATATTGTGTCCGTTGGATTAGAATATTTACAAATGCATACTAATGCATACTAAAGAAACACACTTTACCTAATGGATATATTACACAAGTTGATCTTAACTAACTCCTAAGTGTCTAAATATCCTAACATCCCCCCTTTAAAACAACTTGGAATATGATTGAAGGATTTCCAAAAGTGAGACTATTAGGAGAAGGAAGGAGGCATTAGAGCCTATCCCCCCTTAATGACAAGTTCTTGAACTCCTAACATAGATCGAAGTTTAGAAAACTTCGCTTCTGTAAGAGACTTGGTGAAGATGTCTAAAACTTGATCATTTGTAGGGCAAAAGAGCACTTCAAGAACGCGATCATGAACAAGATTTCTTGTGAAGTGCATATGTAGCTCAATGTGTTTGCTGCGTTGATGTAGAACTGGATCTTTGGCAAGCTTGATGGCACTTTGAGTGTCGCACCAAAGTGGAGTAGGATGCTATTGCTCAAATCCAAACTCTGATAGGATCTGTCGAATCCATAAAGCTTCTTGACTGGTATTAACTGCGACTCGATATTCTGCTTCTGCTGAAGAAGGAGCAAGAGCTTGTTGTTTCTAACAAGCCCAAGTGACAGGTCCAGATCCCAGACTGAAAACATAACCTGCAATAGACTTTCGATCATCAAGATCGCTGACCCAATCTAAATCAATGAAACTAACCAACAAAGGTGTCCCCCCTGTACTGTAATGAATCCCAAATTGAATTGTACCTCGAATATATCGAAGTATTCTTTTTGCTGCTTTCCAGTGACTTTCATGAGGTGTTTGCATATAACGGGCACACGACCAACAACAAAGGAAAGGTCAGGACGGGAATGAGTCAAGAATAAGAGACTACCAACAAGCTGACGATACAATGTGGCATCTACTTCAGGGGAAGTACAAGTGGCAGAAAGTTTAACTCCAGATTGGAAGGGAGAAGGGGCTAGTTTACAATCTTCCATGTGAAAGCGACGAAGGTCACAAGCATACTTAGATTCGTTCTTGGTTTGCAAGACTTGAAGACCAAGAAAATAATGCAAATGTCCTAAGTCTAACATTTCAAAATTTTGCTTAAGACTAGATTTCACATGGTTTAAAAGCTTAGGGTCACTACCAGTAAGCATAAGATCATCAACATAAAGGACAAGTATGATGAGATGGTTTCCTTCTTTCTTGGTATTGACATTGGGGTCAAAATGGCATCTAGAAAAACTAGTGTCAAGTAGAAAGCTATCCATTTTGGCATACCAAGCTCTAGGAGCTTGCTTAAGGCCATATAAGGATTTCTTAAGGCGACAGACAAGGCTAGAGTTATTTTGAACATAACCATTAGGTTGTTCCATGTAAATTTCCTCTTGTAAATCACCATGTAAGAATGCAGACTTGACATCCATTTGATGGACTTCCCAGTTATGTAAGGCTGCAAGGGAAAGAACAAGGCAGATGGAGTTCATTTTTGCGACAGGGGCAAGGGTTTTATTGTAGTCAATCCCTTCAACTTGGGAAAAACCTTTGGCATAACCTTGCCTTAAGTGTGTCAACACTTCCATCGGATGCATACTTAGTTCTATAGACCCATTTACATCTGACAAGTTTTCTTCCTTTTGGAAGAGATACAAGATCCCAAGTATCGTTTGCCATTAAGGAACGATATTCTTCATCCATAGCTGCATTCCAATCTGGATTTCGTGAAGCTTTTGCAAAAGTTTCTAGATCATGATTCTCGGAAACTTTAGTCAAAAGAGAAGAGGCTTGTTGAAACTGAGAACATGTTCAACGTTGATCTCTAGGATCACCCACAAGATCACTAGCTGCTTCACATGTTGAACGGACCCATTGAGGAAGCAATGGTGTTGGTGCAATTGGAGGAATTTGAGCAGGTGGAGGTGGATTTTCATCTTCACTGTCATCATCAGAAACTGGAGTTGGAAATCTGTCAAAGAAGTTGGAAGTAGAAGAAGGCACAATCGCCAAATCAGGCTCGCAGGCCAAAGATGGCACAACTGCCGAGTTAGGCTCGTAGGCCAAGAGATTTTCATCAAATTTAACATCTCTTCTAGTGATTACATCATTTGAATGTGGTTGAAGAAGTCTATAACTTTTTACATCTTCAGATTATCCAACAAATATGCACTTTTCACTTTTAGGCTACAATGCTTTCCATTTTTCATCCGGAATGTGAGCCCATGTTCATTACCAAACACACGGAAGTGACTTACATCTGGTTTAATTTTACTCCATGCTTCTTCCGGTGTTATACCTTGTAAAGCTTTAGTGGGGGTGCGATTAATTATGTAATTTGCACAATTTATGGCCTCAGCCCAAAATTGAAGACTTAGTCCCTTGGATTGAATCATACAATTAGCCATTTCCTTTAAAGTGTGGTTCTTCTGTTCAGCTACACTATTTTGTTGTGGTGTATATGGAACAATGTGTTGTTGTTGGATTCCTTGTTTAGTGCAGAAAGTAGTGAACTTTTTGTTAACATATTCTCCTCCATTGCTGGATCTTAACTTAATGATTTGATGACCAGATTGTTTTTTAACAAGGGCCTTGTAGGCCAAGAACATGTTAAATACTTTGCTCTTAAGTTTTAGGAAATAAACCCAAGTGCGTCTGGAGTAATCATCAATAAAAGTTAAGAAATATTTGAAACCAGAAAAGGAAGCAGATGGAAGAGGACCACACAAGCCACTATGCACAAGCTCCAAGGGAACCGAGGCGTGCCAAGAGGCACGTTTGTCAAAACTGTCTCGATGATGTTTTCTACGTACACAACCGAAACAAACACCGTCCCTGCAAGGTACCATCGGAAGACCTGTCACCATATTGTCTTTAAATAGTTGTTGCAATGAGCGATAATTTAAGGGACCAAATCACTCATGTCAAAGTTTGTTCTAGTTATCACTATGAGCAACACAAATTGAAGGAAAAGGTGATGACCCAAAGTTGTTAAATTTGTACAAGCTAGTGATATCATCAACAATTCCGCTAGCGAGTACATGTTGAGGATCTTTAAAATCCTTGATTACAACTTGGTGAGGTGTAAACGTTACAGTTTTACCTTCACCAGAATGAGTGATTTGATATACTGACGACCAATTTGTAGGAAATTCTTGGAACACATAGTACATCACTAAAATGACCATTTTCTATTGGAATTGTTCCAGATCCTACAACACTTAGAGATCTGTCATCACCAACAAATATTTGTTTGGTGTTACATTCATGCATAGTAGAAAAGATGGCTTAATCCTTAGCCACATGATAAGATGCTCCAAAATCAATGAGCCATTCATTTTGAGTAGAAGAAGAAGATGCAGTATAAGAATAACCAAAAGCACAAAGTGCATGTCCATGAGAGCTAGATTCTGAAGACGAATCTAGGCTGATGTGGTGCTTCTTCGTTGCTGCTTCCAAGGCTTACATCTTGAAACACTTAGATTCATCATGATTATCTTTCCCGCAATAGTTGCAATGACGCTCAGTCTTCTTTCCTTTTGGCTTGGACCCTTTGTCATTTTTTAAAGGAGGAGCTGACTGAGAGGGTTTGGGACCCTTGTTTGGCTTATTATTGCGAAAATTTTGTTTCTTCGGAGGCTTGGAATTTTCTTTCCGGTGGGACAATAAGGCTTTCCCAGATGTATCTGCATTGTTAATTATTCCAAAATGAATGACCTTATCTTGCTCTCCAATTAAGGAATCACAAAAGGATTTAAGATTATGCTTTTGATAGCTAGCTGTAGTCAATGATTCTTTCATGGAGTAAAATGCAGATACAAAAACAGAATATGCAGGTCCAAGTTTGGAAAAAATGTGATAAATGCATTGTTTGTCTTCTCTCTTAATCTTGCATTCTTCACATAAGAGTCCAAGAGTTTTGTAATTCGATAAATAATCTTGAATGCATGAAAAATCACTTGGATTTAAATAAATCAACTCATTCTCAAGTTGATGACCTCGAATTTGATTGTGTTTACCAGACACAGATTTCAACTTTTCTCAAGCTTTTAGGTTCATCAATTCCAGATATATGGAATCGCAAATTAGTAGAGTTTGACATCCCCAATCAATCCACGAGCTTCATCACATCTCTTTGCCCATTTTATTTTCTTATCATCATCAGCGGGTTCTGTTTCTTTCCTTGAGGTAATTCTGAAAAGTCTTCTACTTCGTAGAACATCCTCCATACGAGATTTCCATAAAAAGGTAACTTAATAAGACTTGAATTCAAGACTTATTAAGGAATAAAGCAACATGGAACCAAGTGAGCTAAGTTTAAAAGATACGTAAAAGAAGGAAATGAGGAAGGCGGCTTTTTTTTTACTCTTCTCTCTCGGTCTCCGTGCTTGATTCTTTTCTCTGCAAATCATACCACAAACTAAAAAGCAAAAAACTTTTCCACGCTTTTGGGGTTAGATCTTGTTAACTTACTTGGAAAGTCTACGTTTTCTCTCTGTTTCTGATTCTCCACGATCGCACAAGGTGCACGACAAAGAGCATACGCAGCCGAGAAAAACCCTTTCCCTTTCTGTTTCTGATTCGCTGTGATTACGCAAGGTGCACGACAAAGAGTATACGCAGACAGGGAAGGCAACAATCCGAGACCAAAAAAGGTCTAATAATAAAATTGAAAAAAATATGAGAGCCTTTTTTTTTAAAAATAAAACAAAACCGTCAGTGTAACATTATACCTTCAGATCTGCAGAAATGGGTGTTTCTGGATCAAACGGAAACGATTTTTGATGAAACGAAAACTATTTCCCAATGGAAACGACGCTTCGGACGCAGTGGAACACCTCCCACAGGCCACAAATGCACAAAAAATCTAGAACCAAAAACCCTTTCAAAGTTTCGACAACAATAGTTCAAGATCTAGATCACAACCGAAAACGGCTCTTCATAAACGCTTTGATACCATGTTCGGGTACACAAGGTACTCCTAAAAGACGGAACACCTAGAGCAGCCACTCACACAAACATATAACTGATCATCACACCGATGTTTTGACGTGGTTAAAACACTCGAGAGGGAAACAGTCCACGGCCCCAGCCAAATAGTTACTTGGAGCAATTTATTATGCAAAAGAAAGAAAGTTACAAATGAGCTTCTCATATTCGATCAACTAGCGAAAGACCCTCCATGCTCTTTAAATAGAGATCATGGACCAATCAGGTGTTAAGCCACAGATCAAGGGTAGGTATGATCTAAGAGAAGTTGAACTGTTGGATCACTTTATGTCTAGAACATATCGTGACTGTCGGATTAGAATATTTACAAATGCATACTAAAGAAAAACACTACCTAACGGATATATTACACAAGTTGATATTAACTAACTCCTAAGTGTCTAAATATCCTAACAGAAATAATCCAAGATGAAGTATAGTATGACGATACTCCCAAAGAAAAAAAGAGTCCTCAGAAACACTCTAGTTATGTGACATTGTTGAGCGACATCATTGATGCAGAGCCTTCCAGCTATGACGAAGTAGACAAGAAGAAAGGGAAGCAGACTATGATCAAAGAATATCAGTTCAAGAAGAATGATTTCTAGGATGCGGTGTCGAGACCTGAAGGGAAGTCCGTAGTGTCTTCCATGTGGATCTACAAGATCCAACATGCAGTAGATGGAAACATCGTGGGATACAAGGCAAGATTCGTAGCACGAGGCTTCGCACAGAAAGAAGGCATAGATTACGAAGAGACATTTGCACCAGTGATGAGTCAAGTATATGTAGAGAAGCCACTGGGAGATGAGACACATGACATGTAGACTCATGTGTGCAAATTAAAGAAGGACTTGTACGAGCTTAGAAGGCATCCATGGGATAGAACATACAGTTACATAAGGAGCTTGAAGATCATCTAGAGTGATGAAGATCTTAACCTTTTCTACAAGATTGAAGATGAAAGCTTATAGAGGATGACAAGCTCACAGATGGGTGCGAGAAGAACTTTTTCAACAAAGTTCAAGATAGAGGATCTTGGTGTCCAGTGACCCTAAATGGATACATAGAATATTTGTAGTAGAGGAAGCTACTTGTCACTCCATTACAAAATGTTTCAATACATAGAGTACGAAAGGCAGAGGGAGAATGACGCTCTGCTTCAGAGGGAGTGACTGCAGAAGATCTTGAGGTTCGACATGGTACGACAGGATGGACAGCTTACTGATGGCTCTAGGCTTTACTAAGAGTAAAGCGGATTCCAACCTTTACTTCAAGGTTGAAGGCAAAAAACCAATGATGTTCTAGTTATATGTCGATGACCTATTCTAGACAGGAAAAGAGGAATTCATTAAAGATGCAAGAAGGAGACTTGCTGCTGAGTTCGAGATGAAGGACTTGGGTATGATGCACTACTTTCTAGGCATGGATTTGTGGCAGAGTGCGGATGGAATCTCCCTTGGACAAGGGAAGTATGTAGTAGAGATCCTGAAAAGGTTTGGGATGATGGACTGCAAGGCCATGGCCACACCTATGGCATCGAACCTGAAGCTATTGAGTGATGCTTCATTAGAGACAGTTGATGCCACGATGTATCGTCAGATGATTTGTTCATTGATGTGCCCGACGAATACAAGACCAGACACATGCTTTGCTGTGAACGACCTGAGCCAGTTCCTGACGGATCCGAGACATGCTCACCTAGTTGCAAAGCATGTAGTGAGGTACCTGAAGGGTACTGTTGAGTATGGGCTCAAGTATGATACGAATGAGAAGACTAACCTGTATCATTATGTTGATTCAGATTGGTAGTGCCACCGAGAAGAAGAGCACCTTGGGTCGCTTCTTTAGTCTGAGATCCGGTATGGGCTACTGGTTTAGCAGGATGCAGTCCTGCATGGCGGCTATTTGTGTGGTAGTATGTTTCTTTTGAAAGCTACTATTTGATTTGATTGATCTGACTTGCATTTTTGTATGATCCAGAGAGGAGCAGTGAAGCTCTAGTATGTGATCCAGATCGAGATCTCTCGAAAGAGGGAGTGATGATTTCTAGCATAGCCTGTGAGACAGGTTGTCTGAGCATAAAATCTTAGCGAAGCTCGTAGGTTGCTCAGACGTAATTAGTCCTGTAGGTTGTCCTCGGATGTAATCAGTCCTGGCGAAGCTCGCAGGTTATCCTTGGACGTAATCAGTCTTGATGTGATTCTATGCTAGAAATGGCTAGAGTGAAGTTCAATAGTTCAGAGAGAAGCTTGGTGTACTTCAGATCGAGATTCCTTCCAAGGGGAAGTGATGAGTTTGGAAGACGTAGATACACATAAGCCTTTTTGACATGGTGGGAGGCTGGGTCTCCCATGGTCGTTGATGTAAGTGCTGAGAGCCATATTGACATGGTGGCAGGCTGGGCCTCCCATGGTTGTTGATGTAAGTGCTGAGAGCCTTTTCGACATGGTGGCAGGCTGGGCCTCCCATGGTCGTTGATGTAAGTGTTGAGAGCCTTTTCGACATGATGGAAGGCTGGGTCTCCCATGGTCGTTGATGTAAGTGCTGTGCTATGTGTATCTGGCCTGTGCTTTGTGTGACGATGAGATGATCTTAAGATGATGAGGTAATAATAGGGTACACAAGTGTTGCAAGGCATGTAATCAGTCTTGGGATGCTCCTTCAGGTTTTGCATTGGCATATAATCAGTCCTGGGAGATCTTGTAGGTTTTGCAAGAGGCATATATTAAGTCCTGAGATGTACCTACTTGATGGCTTGCTCGCAGAGATGATGAAGACCTGGCAGAGGGCTAGGCCTACATCCAATATGAAAAAGGGCTGGCACTGGAGATGAAGACATGGCAGAGGACTAGGCCTACATCCAACATGAAAAAGGGCTGGCACTGTAGATGAAGGCCTGGCAGAGGACTAGGCCTACATCCAGCAAGAAAAAGGGTTGGCACTGTAGATGAAGGCCTGGCAGAGGACTAGGCCTACATCCAGCATGAAAAAGGGTTGGCACTGCAGAAACTTCTGATGACAGATTGTATGGGACGATGATCAAATTATAAGAAGATGATGGCAAGAACTATGATGAAGACTCTATGACTCCGTGATGATGATGATGCGATGAAGACCTGACTAGATGTGTTGATGACTGTGTAGAGAGAATACCTTCGTAGTTAAAAGGGAGTGTCGATGTATTTGTAACTTCAGAAGATATTCTGATATATATTAGCATTGTATGTTGGTGTATCCCATTGGGGATGTGTGTTACCCCTTTACGGGATGCCTAAATTGTGTCTAGACCTTGAGGTACAACCTTCGTTGTAAGTCAGGGCAATAGTCCCTAGTGTAACATCATGCAATATGTAATTGTGGTCTCTCTAGGAGAAGTGGGTCCCATGTGAGATGACATGTAGGATTGAGTCGTATATTTGGTCAATGAATTGAAAGGGTATAAATAGGGAGGCACTCTCCTTCATTTATACACACCTCACACACTCTCTAAGACGCATGAGAGAGAAAGACAGTCAAAGGAGGAGAGAAAGATAGCTGCTAAACATTTCTTATTACTGCTTTTGACCATCTTACTATTCTAAAGAAGTTTGCGGGGTTTTCTCCTTTATGGTTTCCCCGATGAAAATATTTGTGTCTTGTATATCTTTTATATCTTATGCTTTTTGCTGTACTTGTTATTCTTTCAGATAAAGATCCTAGATAATCTAATCAGGTCTTAAGAAAATCTAACATATAGTACATAGGAGCAGTTGGATGAGGCTCAGGTCTAGTCTCAGGCTTCAGAGTTTCAGTTCGAGGTAGAGCATTTGTTTCCGAGATTGATTCCAGAGCAGGAGGGAGCTATTCCAGGAGTCGGAGATGGAGATAGTGCTGGTGAGCTTCCTCGTTAAGAGGGAGTGTTAGAAAGTTAACTCTGAAGGTCCTCTTTATAATTTTGGTGTGGTGTGACAAAGAGGACATGTAATTTGTCCCTTCTATGTATAAAGTTGAGTTATATATAAATAAATGATGTTTTGTACTTTATTGTATTGGGTTTCACTTAAATGTTATTTAATAATTAAAGTGAGTTATTATTAAATAAGTGTGCATTTAATGATGTCCCTAGATTTTTGTAAATGAATCTCAACCACAGATTAGGTGGTTATATGAGTAGTTACAAAGTTTTAAAGTATAAAACTAGGGTAAAGGACAAATTAGAGACACTATCACTGAGGATAGAGAGAGGAGATTGAAATTGAAGGAGAGAGAAAACCCTAGAAGATTGGCACGATTCCCAATGCAAGCAACAACAATCGTACAACATTAATTGCACCTGTCTGATCTGTGCAACAGCATGTGTGAGGCATAGAAACCAAGGCATATCCGTTCAACAGTCTAACAGGCCGTAGTGCATTAATTACAGGATGGGCACAATTCCTGAGGAAACATTAATTGCTGAAAGCATAGTCCGTATAGTCATGTGGCAGAAAAACACAGTTCCGTACAACAGATGTGTGAGGCCGTACAACAAACTGTACAACAGGTTGTTTGCATAGAAATTGAGGTATTTTGCTGTTTGTTTCAGTTTGGGTGAATTTGTTGGTGAGGGTTGGAAGAGAAATAATTTCTGTGTTGTTGGGAAAAATTTTGGAATTCGCCAGGAGTTGGGGTTTTGCTCGGTCTTTGACCAAAATTTCTGTGTATTCATGTGTGAATGATTTGCTTCAGTCTTGGAAAGTTTTTGAGTTGGTGGTTTTTATTTCAAATTTAAAAAGTAAATTTTTAATTATAAACCCTAGTTTCTCAAGTGTTTGACATAATGTGTAAATGAAAAATTTCATATTAATGTCATTGAATATCTTCAATATATCGGTTAAAGTATCAATTTTTGTGATTAGGATGTCGATAAGGCATCCTTGTAACATTAACATTACTTATCGTATTTGTAGTGCTTTTCTGTTTCACTTTTGGTAGTATGTCTTCTTTGTACACTTGTGTTTCTTTGTTGATCCTTAAAAGTTTATTGATATTGGTACTTGAACTTTCCATTGTTTGTAATTCAATGTCTGATGATATCTCTTTTTCAAATGTATTTGCATCCTTAAGATTTGTGATGTCATTTGGATTTGTATTGATTCCTTTCTTCGTGACTTGGATTTTTACGTCTAAAGACTTCTCTAGCTCAATTGGATTCGTCATATTTTTTTTATCAATTGTTGGTCCCCTATAGCTAAGTTGTTCTAGCTTTCCCTGTAGTGACTTCTTCTCATCATTTTTTGACTTTTTCCTTTGTTTTTATGTTCTAATTCTTTGGCTTTTCCTCTTTTGACCTTTTTATTTATTCAAGCAACCTTTGATTAAGGTTCCTTAAGTGAGAATTTTCTTCATCCGTTTCTGATAACCTTTTGTTGAGCTTCTTCTTGAGATCTTGATTCTCTTGTTCTAACTTCTGATTACATTGCTTTGTATCCTTTGACTTCTTGAAATTTGCAAGTTGTTTTTGATTATGAGTTTTTAGGCAAGAAATTTCCTCATTTTTTTTAAATAATTCCTCATCTTTTTCTAATAATTCATCACCAACTAAATTCTCAAGTTCTTTATATTTCTTTTGTTGTTTCACTAGTTCATCCTCTAATTTTTAAATTTGTGACTGCATTTCTCTGACACTTTGATAATCCACTAGAATAAAAACTCTATAACAATATAGGCAAACTCCATTTTAATTTTTTAAGGACCTCAAACACTCACACTCCTTTACACAAAAAGGACATTTCGCAGAAAAGTAGAATTATTTGTGGGATTTATAGTTCCCAACTTTATTTATTCCTTCATTTAGAATTATTTGTGGGATTGATAGTTCCCAACTTTATTTATTTCTCCATTTATTTCTTCGACAATGATTGGGTGTACTAAATGCAAAAGATTTACAATGATAAGTTTATGGTCTTTTAAAACTTTTTGTCCCTTGTAATAACTTTTGAGTTACAATTAAAGAACCCCTTTAATAACTTTTGAGTTATGATTCTCACTTTACTTCTAAAAGTACCTTTTTTAAATATTAATATTCACCTAAGTTGTCAGGAAGCTTGGGTGCGGGGACGGGTGCAGTGGTGGGGATGCCACTTTTTGAAATAGGGGATTTGGGTACATCGAGGGTACTATATATATGTATATATTTAAATTTTTATAATTATAAATTTATAAATTATATTACATATGAATTTTAAATTATTTTCACTGTACATATATATTAATGTGTATCCATATGAATCCAAACCATTATACACAAACATGCAAAGTTTCTCATGTATATAGAAAGGGTGCATACCAATGTTGTTAGACTCAGACTCGACAAAGATTTGGTTGGTTTGGGACATGGCTGACTTGGCGACTCAGATAAGACTCGACAAAGACTCAACAAATAAAAAAAGAACTCAAAATATAGTAAATTTTGTGCACAAAAAAATGGCTCCATATAAGTTATAAAACCACATTCTATGCACAAATTCATTGTATCGTCTCATAAAAAATGATAATACAACATTTGATACTCCATATTTATATGCAAAATAGTTAACCGAAAGATGATTCCTTGAACAAATTCACAAATAATAGCAAGTTCAACTACATGACTCCAAACATAAGTAGAAAATCAAAATAGACAATTTCTTCAAGTCCAATCTCAAGTCTCATGCATTACTACGAGACGTAGAACGCTTAGAATAGGGCCTAGAGGAGCTAGTGCCACATTGCTAGGCCAAAGCAACAATTGTGATGTAGGTGTACTGGGTGTTGCCATTTTAGAAAATGGAAACACTAGAGAGATCCTCAACTCCTCTTCAAGCCAACTCAAATCATCAGCATGGGATTTATATAGAAAGTATGGGTGTATATAACTGAAATTGCATCAAGTGCAATCCATATCTAACCCAAAATACGTAAACAAAGAGGCTCTAAATCACCTCTAGAGTCTAAAATACTTCAAAACTTCATGCTACAACAAATAAATATATATCATTAAAATGATTGCCTATATTGGGATCCTATTTGTTAATACTAAATAGCACCTTGTGCCCCCCACCTATAGGTTTTAGCCCTTGCCTTTATCTCGAATCTCAAAGTTGATCTTCCAAGGACATTAGTTGACACCTAAGTCACCTGACACGGGGACACGAGACATGAAGGACACGAAAATATGAGAGTCCGACACGGACACGGTGACCCCTGGAATCAGGACACGTAGGACATGTTTTATATATATATATATATATTTTAAAATATATTAAAATTTAAAAATATAGACATATAGATCCAAAAATCTTTAGAAACTAGAACATTTACAAATATTCAATAGAAATTATAATAAAAACACAATAATGATTACAAGAAATATCTCCTTGCAACTGAAATGTACTTTCAAGTAATAAACATCAGAACATAAATTCAAGATAAATCCAAACTTCAAAGGCATCCTAGCTTCTTGTAACGATCATAGAGCTGCAACAAATTTAGCATTTTGTTTTCCATAGTTAATCAGCCAAAACAAGTTAGTGTAACAAGTATGAAAAAATAAAACGAAATTATTTAATTCATAATTTTTTTTTGGAACAACAGGCAATTCCTACAAGAAATACATATTATGCAAACGGACAGATTCCGAAACGATGAAGAAAAAATTATATTGTTATTAGAACATGATTATAGCATCTCAAACTATAGTTGAAATTTCAANCATGTGTTCTCCTTCAAAATTCCTTCACCTGCACATACAACTCACTCTCAACCAATTGCTTCCTTACAAATGACAAAAAGAAAGCCTAAAATTTGTTTTGAAACAAACCCGGATGCCTTCCATGCTTTGCGTGTCCTGTTTTCGGGATTCGTGTCCGACAGTCGAGGCATGCTCTCATTTTGCGTCCGATTCGTTTTTGCAACGTGTCCCGAAAACGGATTCGACTGAAAGTCGAATCGGACAGGAATTCAGATCGAATCGTGTCCGATTCGATCCCCATGGGACACAAGGGGCCTCCATGACGAATCCGGTTTCTTAGGTTGACACCCTACAATTTTGATGAAACCTCCTATTCCAAGCATTAAAAAAAGGTAGAAAAAGCTTTGCATGCCTAATAAGAAATTTTACTCAAGTTTATAGTATTATACTACCGGGGGCTTAAAATTATAATAACATATTATTGGTTTATTTATCCAAATTCATACTACTATATTAGACATAATGAATTTTGTTAGTGTTTCAGATTTTGTTGACTTCATCATAAAATGCTATTTTAATGAAATTTCGTATATGTAAATATGTTTCCATTGGCTTATTGATGTGCATCCATGTCATGTTTATCATTTATATGAATCCCCTATCAAGCATAATGAGGGAAACATTTGACAAAGTTTGGATTTACTAATGGTTTTAATATTTCAGATGAATATGTTATGATTTCTGTACACCTTACAAAGATTGAGTGGCTTGCCTGTTTCTTATGGCAGGAGTGTTCAAGTATGTACTTATCCGTATACATGACAACAATGGAAGCCAAAAACTGGTGAGGCTAACTAGTTCTATTATTTATTAATTTAACATCAAATATATTCCTTATTGTATTAATAGATACAACATATTCAAGGGTTCTGCAAGTTAGATGCATTTGTACTACAGCATTCCTATTGAGGTCTAAATTTGTGTCAATGATTGATTTATTTGTATGTTATTATTAAAGGGTTGTTTCGCTCTTAATATTTGATCATGATTATTAATTTTATAGAAGGATTACGCTAAAACAATGTTTGTTACATCTTCTAAATCAATAGAGATAGAAGATCAAACTAGCGACCATAGGTATCTACTTAATTACATTAATTGGATTATTGAAGGACATGTCCTTTGGAATAGTCATGTCTCTTACGTACTGTATATGCTTGTCTTTGTGAAAATTTTGAAAATCCATGTCTGAAAAGTTTTAGAAATTTCACTTCAACTACTTAAGGTTTCCTGAACATATTTCTGTGAACTTTCAGTTTTATGGCTGAATCTGGAATACAAATTACAGTAGAATATATTTCATTTCTATCTTACCAAATACATGTTAAGATATAAGGCTATAAATATAATAATGTCACCCTAGTGATTTTTAGGTCAAAAATTAGGGGTTTAGGCGTCTTAGGGTTTAAGTTATATTAGGGTTAGGGTTTTGGTCTCTTAGACTCTTTGTAAGAGCGAGGACCCTCATTGTAACGTTGTACCTTACTGTCTCATAATAATTATTGTGTTGTGTTATTGAGCTCAGTGTTCCACCAAGTTTCTCGGACGTGGGAGTTTGGGAGAGGGGAAATGCACATTGGGGACGTGTAGAGACACCCCAAAATTTTCGGGTATTTTGGGGCATGGGGGGCCTCAGGGTCCCTAACATAGGGGGGTCGGTCTCTAAAATTATAAAAAGATAGAAAAATAATAAAAATATGAACCCCAACATATAAACATGTCAATTCCTCATCCCATCACCATTTGCATACTGGCATTCTTATGCTCCCGAAGAGTTTAGTGTAATGTAAATATAATCGTTATAGCCAAGCATATCGTATGTATGTTTGTATCTTTTTATTTTTTTCTATTTTGATTTATAATGACCATTTAGTGTAAAATCCTAAAATTTAAGATGAACCGGTTTTTTAAGTAAAAAAATTTAAAAAATCGAGGGGGGTGGGGGCCTATGTGAGCCCCCCATTTTCAGGAGGGAGTGTGTGGGAGCCCCCCCAATCTGGGAAACTCCTAGACCTGCGTTTCCCTAAGTTTTGCAGAAAGGGGGGCACTGGGAAACATTTCCCATGGAGCCTCCCAGCCCCAGGGGCGTGGGAAGCGCAGGGGACAAGTCCTCGGCCTTGGGAGGCACGTCCTCGTGGAACACTGATTGAGTTCCAATGTGTTCGGTGACGTAACCCTATCTAGGGTTTCTCGTTATTGGTTTTTGTAATATGGTATTAGAGTGGGAAGATTAGAGGCATGAAGATGAGAGAGAATCGATGTGGGATAAGAGCCATTCACTCTTGTAAGAGAGTCATCCTTTCAAAGCCCACGTTTAGAGTCGTAGGTGTAGGGAGTTGGGTCACCTTTTCCCATGGAAGAACAATGGTCAAAGCCACGATTTAATAAGCTGTTGTTTTAGATGTGCCCAGAATGTTTTGTAGTTTCTATAGTGAATGTCGCCCACGATTTTTTTTTCATGCAGCTGCTAGTCGTCGTTCTATTTTTATTTCGCTGGTTTATTCCTCTACTCAACTACTCGTGGAGGTCACCAAAACTACCCGTAGGTCGTCAACGTTGTTGAGAGAGCCGCTATCCAAGACATTGAGAGAGCCATTGTCCAAGATGTCCAAAAAAGTGTCGTCACCAGGAAGAGAATGTAGTTGTCGTCGAAGGATTAGCAACACGCCCACTGTTTGTAAAGCTGTTTACTTGCCGTTGTCGTTAAGTGTCTACAATCACTAGACTATTTTGTTTCATTCGTTGCCAAATTTTGTTTTAGTTATCGCCGCCAAAGGAGCCACCCATGTTTTTTGAGGCCGTACTTACACGAATTTTCTGTGTTATTTAATCCGTACTTTGATGTACAATCTGTACCCTCTTCTATATGATACAACAAATGCAATTGTTTCAGAAAGTTTATTTCTAGCGATAGTTAGATTTTCTCAACAAACCCATGATAGGTGCCTTGATTCATATGAAATCTGGTCACATAGCCTGTGCTGTCGGCTTTATCAAGGAAGAACCCTCGGACACTACTTGTGGTGTTTTCCTTACTAAAGAATAGATAGAGATTTCTTGGAGGAATTTATAAGGTGTATATTCTAGAAGTTTTTGTTTTTTCTAAAATTACTCGCTGCACAGATTTCAACATCCATCAACTATTTTTGTCTTCTTAGCGTAGAATACTATTTTGTCAACAAGATATTTGATAGATTAGTGGCAAAGCCAGGCAGTTCTTGGCTGTCCCCATTGTGTTCTATCAAATTGTGGCAAAAATGAATCATGTATGAACAAATATGGCTATCTAGGGAAAGACAAATGAATCTTTAATGTTTTAAGATGCCCATACTTTGAGGACAAGAAAGGGATTGGTTAAAAATTTCTGAAGAGAATGGTTGCCCATAGAGTTTAGTAGTTGTGGATCTAGGGAATGATCCCTCATTAGTTGAGACATGTATCTGGATTGCAGTCTACTAGTGAAGTTATGCGACATACATGTAGATTGATGTGCAGTAATTGACTTTGGGAGATTTGTGATTTGGGAGTTCAGGGAAGTGGAATCTAGGAACTGAGAATTCAACTCAAGAGCTACACCTTTCCGAGGGTTATGAGGCAGCTTGATGGAGCTCAACATGGTCCAGGAACTATGTTTAAAGAAGAAGCTTCCAACAAATGTTTTGTTTTCAGTTTGTGTTTTTTAGTATATGCATTTGTGTTTAGCATTATACGCCTTATGGGGGGTGTTAAGATATAAGGCTACATATGTAATAAAGTCAACCTAGTGATTTTAGGTCAAAATATAGGGTTTTAGGTGTCTTAGTGTTAGGGTTTTGGTCTCTCATCTCTCATACTTTTTATAAGAGCAAGGACCTTCATTGTAATATTGTATTGAACTATCTCATAATAATTATTGTGTTGTATGTTATTGAGCTCCAATGTGTTCGGTGACGTAACACTATTTAGGGTTTCTTGTTTATTTGTTTTTGTAATAATACATAAAGTAGACCAAGAAAATAAACATTGAAACCATATATTTAAGGGAACTATATTTTCAACCCTAAGGGCACAATTTTCAACATATAATAGATTTGAAAAAAACTTATAAACAACATATTTGTTATACCCAACAAATCTGCCATCTTAGTTTCTATTTATTTGTCAAATCACTCAGCAAAATATGCTTACTGTACATAACCAGCACTACAAACTAAATCACTATGTGAAAATAAGTTGAAAATAAATTCTGCAAGTACACAAAGTTTGGACAACAAAGTGCACTTCATATATGTAACAAAATAAGTTATACATATATACCAATAGTGTATCACAATTTCATATGAGATTGTCCTTCAAGCACATCACAAGCTGTTATGAGATTGTCTTTCAAGCACATCACAAGCTATGGATTTCCAATGCATCCAAACATTATCTAGGGCATCAACCATCAACAAAAAACTTAACCAACAAATATAGCCTAGCAAGGCATCACGACAAGTTAGCATCAACACCAACAAGTCCATTCTTGATCTTTCTCCAAACTGATATTCTACGGTTCTTTACGACTAAGTTGTGGTTCATACACTCATTGATGTGCAAAAGACTGAATAAAAAGTGCATGCAAAATTGTTGTGCCCAAATGGCCCTAAAATATAGCAAATCTGGAGAGATTATAGGGTAGATGTTTTCAGAAAGAAGTTGTACACTTACCACTGATAAATAGGGTGATAGTACTCCTGAGATATGCTGCATGCATGTGGTGCTGAACATGTGAGATAATAGTGCTCCCCTTCTCCTTTGACGCCCAGCTACAAGGAGGTGCTCTCCCTGATGAAGTTGACGTTTTTGATGAAGGAGGAGTTTGTTGCTGTTGAGACTTTGTGGAGTTGATAGTCTCTTCTTCCCGAAGAGATAGGCTGGCACATGTAGAGAATTTGACTCCTCCAAGACCCCTAGCGAATTGTTTTGCTGGAGAGGGTGACATCTCCTCTTCTCCACGACTCTGCTGTTGGATGCCTTGAATGTGTTGGAAATGAGCTGATAATCACCCAGTGTGATGTGCTAAGCTTGATGAGAGAAATGGTGATGACATGCGAAGGAACGATTGGGCTTAAGGGTCCCAGCGAATCCTTCTGGAGTTTTCCAGCTATTTCCCCAGCTATAAAATGTGAACATGCAAATAGATGTTTAGTTGGTGCTGGATCACTGAATATAGAAGAATACGTTGAATGCCGATAGTAGACCTGGATGGCCTACCCTGAAAGAGATAGGGTAGATAGATTTCACTGTTGAAACCCTTGTTAGGTGAAGACGCCATCTTCAACCCCAACTGCTGCTGCACTTGCTGCTGATGCTCAAAAACTTGAAATCAACAATAATAATCATAGATGTCTTCTTTGGCCCAATAACCCTTCTTAAATAGAATAACATGTACTTTTAGGGTTAGCATGTCACTTTTAGGGTTTACGCGTTACTTTTGCATACATGCCATTCTAATTTAATGTTGACTTTAAGCCTAAAGGGTTAGCATGTCACTTTTAGGGTTTACGTGTTACTTTTGCATACATGCCGTTCTAATTTAATGTTGACTTTAAGCCTAAAGAAATAAGGTTTTCTTTACCATACTGATGACTTTAATACTGAATGAGAGTCCCGTTTTGTTCTAAGTATCAAATGTCCTCAGTCAATTCCCTTTTTATGCAGTTCCCGCTCGAACCTATGGGAATTAAGTAGGTTAGCGGGTGTTTTGGTGCTTAATTAGAAGAGGACATTATAGTCCTTCCAGCTTGAAATTGCTTGTCCTCAAGCAACTGCAAACTAGGATGCTGCAATACTTGCTCTCCCTCTCATGTGGCATCCTCCATAGGTAATTCTTTCCATTTCACCAAGTATTCTCGAATCACCCTGTTTTGGAGCTTCTTTTCTCGAACCTGTAGGATCCTTAAAGCCCTTCATCATCTAAGGGAGGCAACTCAACGGATGGAGCAATGTGTTTCCCTACTGTTTTCTTGAGGCTGGATACATGAAATACATTGTGAATTTTGCTTTCCTCTGGCAGTTCTAGTTCATAAGCCACCTCTCCAACTTTCCTGACTACCTTGTAAGGACCATAGAAGCGATGTTTTAGCTTTTCCGCCCCTTTTTTCTTGAGTGAAGATTGTCTGTAAGGTTGTAGCCATAAATATACCAGATCCCCTACTTCAAAACTATGCTCGATCTTGTGTCGGTTTGCATATAGCTTCTACTGATTCTGAGTTGTCTATAGATTCTCTTTAAGGACCTTAGGAATATCTTGACTGTCCTGTACCCAATCTTTTGCCTTGGGTGCTCTGCCGTCTCCAAAAGCTAATTTTGCAAAGTTCAGTGCCTCATAGCCATATAGAGCCTTGAAAGGTGTAATCTTAATAGACATATGGTGGGTAGTATTGTAGTAGTACTCCCCTAGGTGTAGCCATTTAATCCATGTCCTCTGTTGTCCTGCTACATAGTTTCTCAAATACCCCTCAATCCATTTGTTGACAATCTTCATTTTCTCGTCGCTCTGAGGATGATAACTTGTGCTTGTAGCAAGTTCTGTCCCCACTAACCTGAACAACTACTGCCAGAAAGCGTTGGTGAATTTACTGTCACGATCACTAGCAATGGTCTTAGGTAGCCCATGGAGTCTGAAAACCTCTCTGAACATAAGTCTACTACCTGTGATGCTAAATAGTCGAAAGAAATAACAAAGAAGTGAGCAAGTTTGGTCAACCGATCTACTACCACATATAAGCAGTCTCGTCCCTGTACTTTGGGTAAACCTGTAATGAAATCCATCGAGATGCTTTCCCATTTCTGCTCCAGTATCGATAATGGCTGAAGTAACCCTACCGGATGAGTGTGTTCGATTTTATTCTGTTGGCAGATACTGCATTCTCGAACATGCTGTATTACATCCTCCTTTAGGCCTTTCCATGAGAACCTCTCTTTGATCTGTCTGTAAGTTTTCAAGAACCCTTGATGCTTTGATAATGGTGAATCATGCGATGCCTGTATAATCTTTCTCTTTAAAGCTGATTCTGAGACGTGGTATATTCTATGCTCTTGTAATAGATGATGTCGTCAATTACCTTGTAGTTGTCATCCTGTATCTGTCCATCTAATAATTCACAAGCAAATTTGTTTTTGGAATACTCTTACCAGAAGAAGAGACCTCCAATCCATAGATATACTCATGAGTGATAATGAGGCTGGTCATCTGGATAAAGCATCAACTACAACATTGATCTTTCCTTTAACATATTCAATTTCGAAGTTGTATGCCTATACCTTGCTGACCCATTTTTGTTGACGCTCATTCAATTCTTTCTGCTCCAAGAAGTATTTGAGGTTGTTGTGATCTATCTTGATTTTAAACCGACTTTCCACCAAATACTGTTTGAATTTTGTCAAGGCATGTAGGATGACTAGCATCTCCTTATCATATATATAGTAGTGGCATTCATAGTCTTTAAGTTTCTGGTTTTCGAATGCAATCGGGTGATGCTTTTGCATCAATACTGCCCCTGGTCCCTCTCTGGAAGCATCACACTCAACTATGAATGGCTGTGAGAAATATAGTAGTGCCAAAACTGGACAAGAACTCAGGATTGTTTTCATTTTCTCAAAGTTTTACTGTGCCACTTTTGTCCATGTGAATACCCCTTTCTTTGTAAGATCGATGAGTGGTGTGACAAATTGAGAGAACCCGTTTACGTATCTCTTGTAATATGTGCAAAGGACTAAGAATCCCTTTAGTTCTGTTACCGTCTTCAGTGTAGGCCAATCCAAAATAGCTCTAATATTTTCCATGTGAACCTGTACCCGCTCTGCGTTGATTATATGCCCTAGATACAACATCTCCTTCGTACCAAACTCACACTTAGACATTTTTGCGTAAAGTGACTGTTCTTCTAGAATTTCCAGTACCTCATCCAAGTGTTTCAGATGTTGCTCCCAAGTTTTACTGTAAATTAAATTATCATCAAAGAATACTAGTAAATACTTCCGTAACAGAGCCTTGAAGGTGTGGTTCATGCAAGATTGGAAAGTTGCTGGGGTGTAGGTGACTCCAAAAGGCAACAGAAGGCTGTCTTTGAAATATCCTGATCCCTTACTCGGATCTGATGGTACCCTGATCAAAGATCAATTTTGAAAAGTATTTTGCCCCCTGTAACTCATCCATTAATTCATCAATCCCGGGGATGGGATACCTGTTTTTTATGGTCTTCTTGTTGAGTGCTTTGTAATCAATACGCATCTGTAAGGTGCCATCTTTCTTTTTAACCAAAACATTAATGATGCAAAGGGACTAGAACTTGGCCGAATATATCCTAGTTCCAATAATTGCTTGATTGTTTTCTCGATCTCATCCTTGTACCTTTTGGGATGTTTGTACAGAGTGGTGATGACTGCCTATGCCCCCTCCTCTAACTCAATAATGTGCTCAAATTCCCTATCTGGTGGTTGACCCACTGGAAGATCTATAAATACCCTCTCATGTTTCTGTAATAGTGCCTGAATATCTACTGTATGTTGGGTGTTGTTATCGGGAGGTTTTCTAAAAATGACGAGGCATTCAGCTGAACATTCTATGTCTCCTTGTCTGAGTACGGCCTCCATTCTTTGTGATGATACTAGTTTGGGGGGATAAGTGTTCATGCCCCTCAAGACTGCCCATTTTCCATCTTGTCCTTGGAATTCCATTTCATTGCCTTGTAATCCGTAGTATATTTTCTTATTGAGTAGAGCCATTGAACCCCTAATACTACATTTGTATCAGCTATATTCACCACATAAAATGAGTCGGTCATATTGTAGTTCCCTAAGGTGACATTCAGTTTGGGAATCCAATGGTTGCACTCCATGCTATTATTACCTGCTACTGCTACAGTGAATCCCTCAAATTTCTCTGTGTGAAAATCTCGCTTAGCCACCCATGCTACATCAATGAAGTTGTGGGTTGCCCGCCCATCAATTAACACACCTATCCTGTGGCCTTGTACTACTCCCCTGACCATGAGAGTATGAAACCTAGGTACTTCGGATAATGTAGCAATAACTCCTCCTGGTGTTTCTCCCTGAAGTGACTCCTCCTCTATTGCCATCAATTCCTCAGCTGTTTCCTGTTTAGATTTCTCCCCTTCATTGTCAGAGTAGACTTCTATATAGTGAGCCTTTTCCTTCCCTATGCACCTGTGGCCTGGAACCCATGGTTCTTGACAAGTGAAACATAATTTTTTCCTTCTAAAATCTTTCCTCGTGTCATCGTCCAACCAAGTTTTCTTCAGCAATTCTTGTTGAAAAGGTTTTTTGTCTGTTGTTTATTGGGAAGCTTGTTTTAAGTGGAAACCTATTTTTAGGAACCGAGTCTTGTAGATCTCTGGTTTTGCTGACACATCCTCTAGAGTGGATGGTTTGTAGGCTTGTAGGCTTTCACCCACCCATGTAAAGGTTCTGTTAAGGCCTTTGAAAATAACATAATTAGCCTGCTCTCTGACACATCTTGTTACCATAACAGTTATTCTTTGAAACTATGGAATGAAGGCCTTGGCACTACCTGTCTGTTTGAGTTGTGATAACTCCCTAAAATGTATCTTCGGGTCCCTTTTGCCAAACTGCTCCATGAGCCTTTGTGTGAAGTCACTATAGCAACTAATGGTGTTGTGACCCAATGTCACTAACCCATGGTACCACCACTCATGAGCCTCTCTGTCAGATGTAAGGTAGCCAATTTAATGGCATTTGTCTCTGTCATAGGGTTGAGTTGGAAGTAAGTATCCAACTTCTGGACCCATATTCTCGCTGAACCCCCGTGAGTCCCATCAAGGTTAGGGATGGTTAATTTTCCCAAGGCTTTCTGCAATTTATAATTCTGGGTAAACCCTCTGTTAAAAATTCCTTGGTCGGTTCATGCTTTTCATATTGCAGAAGTCTGAGATTGACATTGCTGCATGGAACTCATCTCCCAAATCCCCGTTCCCATGTAAGTAAGCTCCAAATGGTTCACTAGGTTCCGTTGGCATTACTGGTCCTGCTACTGCATTCTCTAGGAAGTGAGGCATAGTAGGTATGCTGGAAGGTTTGTTATATATATGAGGTGTGTTTTGCATATTAGTGTATGCATGTTTCCCGTTGCTACTGGTAGATCCTCGATCCATTGGTGAAAGAGGTATACTGCTATGACCTGGTTTTGGCTTGAGAGCCAATCTATTTATTGCATACAATACTTACTTCTACCCTTTAGCTAGGTCATTCAATGCACTTACCAAGCTGCGAAATTCCAACCTGTCTTCCTCTTCTCCCGTTCCTTTTCTTCTGTTAGAGTGTATACTTGTTGGGTCCATGTCTGAATTGGTATCCTCTAATTGAATACCTTCAAATTCCAGCTCCTCAATGTACCTACTCTTCCTTCTCCTATAGGTTACAAAAGTATCTTCTTCTGGATGCATTTACTTTTCATGTTCAAGCCCACAGCTGGCAAGGAACATGCTTTGATACCATTGTAATATCCCAAACTGATATTCTACGGTTCTTTACTGTAATGTTCTGTCTCTGATAAATAGGGAATTGATTGAGGACATTTAATACCGGGAGCATATTAGAACAATTATTCAGTATTATTAAGTCATCAATATAGTAAAGAGGGCCATCACAGTTATTATCATAAAGCATGCAGAGCATGCAAGCTTTATTTCTTCAGTCTTAAGTCAACGAGCAAATAGAATTGCATGCATACAAAAAGTAAAGTGAAACCCTAAAAGTGGCATGCAAACCCTAAAAGTACATGCTAAACCTATATAAGAAGGGTAGTTGAACCAAAAAGGTATCCATTGTTATTATTCATTATTGAGTTTTGGTTTTGAGAGCTCTGAGAGCTATTTGGGGTTGAGGGTGAATTCCTTAGCCAACAATTGGGTTCGGTGGCAAAATCTATCCACCGTAGTCAATTCAAGAGTGTAGATCATCCAGATCTATTGCCGTGCTTCAAAGAAGACAAAGATCATTGAGTTTTATGTCAGGGTTTGATTTTATTGGTAGCTGGGTGCATTCATTGTTTGTTGGGCAACAATTCTCTCTACTGACAAAGGACACATCCATCAAGCATTTAGGGCAGCGAGCCACTTCATCTAGTTTGGAGCAACGATCCTCTTCTAGCTGCTGCTTGGTTATTTATTGAAGTCGTGGGCATTATTATTCATGAAGGAAGGCCGCATTCAATAGAGTTTTATTGTTGACTGAGCAAGGATATATTAATTGTTTACTGGGACAGATTTCTTACTGCTGCGTATTCATCTGCTGAGGTCATGGTTTTTCTTGGGAGCTGGAACCATTAAATACACCAGCAATCTCCTTAATTTTGGGCAGCATGGAAGTGGCTAGGGCATAGGAGTTTATTATGTGACATTGAAGGGCATCTTTATAATGGACACTAAGTGTTAAATATTTCCCTCAATTGCTAAGCCACAAAGCATCCAATCATGTCAACATTGTCAAGAAGGGGAGAGCACTACATCATCAAGAATCAAGATATCACCAATTAGGAACATACTATCCATCCTTCAAATTGCCGTTATCGAACAGCTACTAGCAACAACCACAGCATCAAGTTAATCAAAAGGGAGCAACATCTCTAAGCCATAGCTTACATGTACCCCGTCCATCAAATGAATCATCCTGCAACCTCAACCTTGTGATAAAAACCACAATTATTGTGATCAAAATCATATGTGTAAGACTCATATGACATGGGGGATAACAGATCCTATGCAGTTTTGATAATGTGTGGACTCAGAAGAAAGTATTTAGGGAAAAATGTTATTGCTCGAGTTGAGGGAGCAAAATGTTTTCTTTTGATAGGTTTGAGGCCTTTTATCGATTCTCAATATTTCTGTCAAAAACTATTCTTATTGTATACATGTTTTAAAGCGATATTCGCTGGGATATATATTTCTGAGCACATTTCAAATAATTTTAGATAGTATATATGTTTCCTAAACAGAAACAGTTTGTAAACCATGCAAATATGATTATATAATATCTTCTCTAATTTTATGTTATTGCGTATAATGTTGATTTTTATTTCCATCATATTTTACCACAATATATACAAGATTATTCTTCAATACATCGATTATGGTTGCCATTGTTTTCTGAATTTGTTCAATACCTGTATATCCTTTATGTTCCATGATTATGATACTTGCTGCCCTTTGCATAATCAGGTTTTATATGAAATTTTTTGTCACAGCTATTTGAAATATCCAATGGCCTTAGTTGTAGAGCTCAATCAAATATTATCAAATCCCATTTATACCCCTTATCTGGCATGTTATCAACAAGACATGTCAGTGTTAAATGGTACTACTGCTGGAGTATGAGAGATATATCTTTGGATATTTTTTTGCCATAGTATTGCACATGATCTTTGACTTACTGGTAGTATGCTTAATCCCTTCACATTAAGGTATTTAGTGATGTATTATGTGCTGATGCATCACCATAGTGATTCTGTCCAAAATATGATATGAAGCTTGATAAAAGCAGGTCGGATTAAAATAACACTCATTTAACATTATAAAATATGAATTGGCACTATTCTTTTCATGTTACGATTTGTTTCCTATAATTATTTACAAAAGCAAGATTTAACAGGATTTTTCATTTTCGTGCTTATAAAATATACTGATGAATTAGGCATTTGATTCTCTGTTATGTTATCCTTTCTAGATAGTGAGGGGAAATTCTGCTTTGGCATACCATTCTGATATATTGGAGCAAGCACGAGATAATATTGAGCCATCTAAACTTCAGGTACATAAGATTATTTCATGCTTATTTCAAAATTAAATTCTTTACTTATTTTTTGAAAATGCACCCTATAATACTTCAAATAAACACCAGAGTTGTAACAGATAGATATTAGAGTTGACTCCAAACTCCAAGTTGGCGGCTGCAAAAGACAAACAGTCACGGCAAAGGTAATTCGATGGTAATGGTATGAGTGAAATTGGAGGGAGGGGGGTCTTTTTTATAGCCTTAGCATGCATTTTAGGGTTAGGTATTAGGTTAGTTTATTTATTTTATAAAAAAAACAATTTTTAATTGCTTTGGTCCCCTGCAGGTGTTTCATCATTGGTCGGCTGGTTAGTTACAGGCTCGGCCGGCTAAGACTGGTTCGGTAACGAACCGACCGGTTTGTTACCGAACCGGTCTCTGGTCCGGTTTTTGTCTCGGTTCAAACCGCTCAGTAGGTTGGCCAGTCAGACCAGCCGGTTCTGGTCTGGGTGGTTTTTAAAACTGGGTATTTTAATTGACTAAGAATATTTTTTGATAGTTGTTGTCACAAAGTCTAGTATTCTCTTTGCATGGCAGAAAATTACGACCACTACACCAGTGACATCTCAGGGCCTTGCCCCAAAATGTGTCACGCTGGGCAAGGACCTCTCTCTTTAGGCTTCCCGGATCTGCTTGAGGCAAACCTGGACTAGTCACGGGAGGTGTCCCCAATTTCGCTTTCCAAAGTACTAATCAAGACAGAGTCTTAGCTTTCAAAATGTAGTTACAAAACTGCTTTTGGTTAGGAATAGAGGGTACACTTGAGTTTAGGTGAATGTTGTGAAATGCTACCCCAGGGGGATCTGAGTCTAAGGATGAAAGGTAAACAATAGCAGCAGCAAACAACTCTTAGAATGAGATAACCGAGCAGCATACAAATCAGAGATAGACTATAAACTGTTTGAGGTGAAATATATGGTCCCTTGGCGTGCAAATGATGGCTGAAAATTGAACTTATGATGACTGTCTTATAAATTTACTTTACGGAATGACAAACCAGCCACTAATAATCAACCAAATGGAGTGTAAAACAGTGCCAGGGAAATTAAATGCTAAGCTTGAATTAAAAACTCTAGTTCTAACGATTTTGATGGGATTTTGGACATGAAAATCTCATTAAAAATCAATTAGGCGCATAGGTAAGAGAGCTGGGTTGAATTTAGGTATGTCTTGGCATGGAAATGACCTCACTGTGTTAAAAAAACCAGATCTGTAAATTCAGACCAGCGAGCTAAACTAGCATGTTGGTGGCCCAAAATAATGATTCAATGGATGAAAATCACTATTAAGAATAGTGCCTATACTAGAGGGTACATGGAGCCAATAGATAGATTATGTAAGCAAAATAAACCCCCCTTAATAAGCTTGAAAGCTACAGCCAATAAAACAATGTTCAAAACCCGCCACATGCCCAACAAAACATAGAGAAAATAGTGAAATTTTGCTTGACAATTGTTTTTTTCAGATATAAATACCAAAATGGTGAGTGATACTTACTTCTGTCCTTTATGATGCATGGAGTGATCTCTCTTTTCCAACAGCTTGTGAGTTGATGCCAACTTCCACTTGCCTGGGGTGCACTTGACAATTTCTTAGCTCCTTCCACCTGGCACACAATCCGATTTGGTTAGCCAAGACAAAGATCAAATCAAATCTGGATGGAGGGAAAGAATATTGCAGCAAGCACAAAGAGGAAACTAGTGAGAAAAATGGGACACAAAGCAAATCATTTTTCTCCAAGGCAGAGCGCCCTCTTTGCAAGTGAACTAGGGTGCACCAAGCTCATATGGTTCTCTTCTTCCTACAAAACAAACAATAAATCATCCCCAAAGCTAGAGAAATTCAACAAGTAACATATATCAAAGATCGGTAAGAGATCAAATCCATATTATCAATCCGGAAACAAGAGAGAATGAATCACAAAAATGATGCTCTTTCTATTTCTGAAAATGTCCAAGAGTCCATACAATAGAGAGCTCACTCTCTTTTATAGATTGAGAGTGAGCTAAATCCCTAATTTAAAGGGATGGACGGATGAGATTACAAGTTGAGAGTGAGAGATCAAAAGCTGAGATTTTTTCTCACTTTTAAAATAGCTGAAAACGAAATTTCCATGGAGGGGGGCGAATTACCTCCTAATGCCCAAGTACAAATTACAAATTACAACTTGCAAGTGTTTTTTATCACTAGGGGCCACTAGGTGGTCCCCTTAGTGGTACATTACAACTTCTACATCAAGCAAAAAACTAAAGTACAATTTTATATTTAGCCAATCCACGTGCTTGGAGAGAAGTGCGCCTCATCTAGGAGTGCCTTGCTAATTTTCAAGTGTGTGATGTCGGGAGGTAAATCTGATGCTAGATATGTATTTAGGACCTCAAAACAAGCTAACCTGAGTTATCACTTTCCTCTTCTGGAATCCCATTGCCATACATTCCAAACCTTAGGAATTCTTTAAATTTAACCTTACGGTAAAAATAATTAAAGCACCATTAATTGGATCATTGACTTCCCTTGCTCGGAATGAAAAATCAATGCCATGGATGAATTCCTTGGCCACAAAAACAATGGAATGCTCCAACTAGAAGCTTCATTTGCTCAAGCTATGGTGGAAGGTAATGGGGGTTGTTGACCACCTAACCAACTAGGCGGGCAACCATGTACCATGAGGATGATCAAGATGTACTTAACAAAGTTTTTCAAGCGAGGCAGTTTTTCCTTTGTCTTCTCTTGTAGTTTTTCCATGAAATTTGCGTATCCCTACGGGGGATTTTGTAATTATATGTCAGCATGAGGGTCGTTTTTTTTGTAAAACTTAGTTACCTAGAACTTTATCATTAGGGAAGTCCTTTCATCGAGTGTTTTTTCCCTTGGATAATTAAAATTTCTTTTTTAGTATTTTAATTATCTGATTTTTTCACTCAAAACTTCCTCCAAAGTGGTGAAAGGTGTTGGTGTTTGTGCAACTTCGGAAGACATTCCTTACTTGTACCTCTTACGGAAGTTTGAACTTGTTGTTATCCATCATACAAAACCTAGAAAGAACAATGTAAACCTTGGGGTGAAAAGCAAGCAATAAAAGGAAATAAAAATAAAGTTATAAAAATATATTTTATTGCTCCCCCAAGAGAAGTCGACCGCAATAAATTTTCTTAGTGGAAAATCAGTATAAATAGGAGGCGCCCCTCATTATTTCTCACAGTCACACAAGTGAAAATTCGCATCACTGGGAGAGAGAAGTGCGCACCTGCAGTAGGAGAAGGCTGTTTTGGGGTTTCTATCTTTGACAAATACTTCCATCTTTTCTCTCTCTTATTTGTACACTGATTTTAGAATAATTATCTCTATACTAAGGTTGCTGGGTTTTCTCCCATTTGGGTTTCCCAAGGTAAAAGCTTTTGTGTTATTGTTTTGTGCTTTGTCTTTTTGCTAGTGATCCTATTGGTAAATGCAATCAAGATATACTTCTATAATATTATGAGGATCTAACATGGTATAAGAGCAGTGCTAGAAGAAGCCATTGCTGAAACTCTGTCAGAAACCTATCGGAACTAGGGTTTCATCTTTCAAAGCATTCACTCAACCTTTTGCCAGGAAAAGAGCCTTGGGAATTTCGCTCTAAGGAGGGCACATCTTTTGGTGAAGGCAAAATTCAATTCTGAGAATTTTCAGATTTTGACCTAATTCTAGTGCTGCAACAGAAATTAGGGTTTTAGTTTTTGTCCCACTTTCTCCACAGTTTTGGCTCGACTCTACCTCTTCTCAACTTGCCTCTCTAGGGCGCATTTATCTGTGGAGTCAGTTTTCCAAAACTTCAACTTCCATTTTTGACCTTGCCTCTACTAGGGTTTCAGATCTAGATTTGTAGTCAAGATGATCGGCATGAAGGTTGAAGATCGTTTGGAAGGAGCTTCCAACTTCATCCCCTGGAAGTCGAGGGTTCTTCTTCTACTAGAAGAAAATGACCTATTACAGTTTGTAAATGCAAAGGTCCTAGAACTAGAAGCGGAAGAAGACAAACCTCGCTGGAGGAAGAATGATGCCAAAGCAAGAAGGATTTTGGTGGACTCAGTAAAAGACCACTTGGTTCCTCAAATCTCAGATAAGACGACGGCAAGGTAGATGTTCAAAACCTTGAAGAAGTTATTTGAACACAGTAGTATCAATGTGACTCTCACATTGACAAATAAACTGTCGAATATGAAGATGACAAAGTCTGAGAATATTGCCTCATATTTCATGAGGATCACCGAGCTCTGGGACAAGCTTAAGTCCAGTGGAGACAATCTTGAAGAAAAGGATCTCGTTATGACAACCTTAAATGGTCTCCCACCATCTTGGGAGTCTTTCATTCAAACTATAAGGGGTCGAACCAAGCTGCCCAAATTTGATAATCTATGAGCAGGATGCACTTAGGAAGAGATGACAATAATATCACGCCAAAGACTTCATGGCGCTCAACCTGAGGAAAATCAAGCGTTCTTATCTCATGCCAAGAAAGGCAAGGGAAGGGGAAGGAAGTCCTTCAATCACAAGCACCAAGATAAGAGATCAAGTCCTCCCCCAGATTAGAAGAAACAAGAGAAGGACCTATCTCAGATCCAATGCTACAAGTGCAAGAAATACGATCATATTGCCAGTAGCTGTCAAAGTTATGACAAAAGGAAGAATGAAGCTTCAACTACTGATGTAGAAGAAGACACTCCTCATAAGAATCCAATGAATAATGATCGTTCAGAATTCTTCTTCTAGTACACTCCAAACTATAGAGATAATATGAAGATCCAGACCGTGATGATTGTCAAGCAAGCATATGAAAATCAGTGGACTTTGACAGTGGGAGCCCACCCACAAAACAACAAAAGATAAGTATTTGATTTTACATGCTCTAGTAGATTAGATCTGATTGCTTTGAATATATTTACGCATATCTACATTCCTAGATTCCGGAAGTGGTTGAGCTTATGATATAGTTCCTTTATTAATAGTAGGCTACTTAGTAATTACTATACACATGATTGTTTAAATATCCTGTGATGTTGCACAACTCATCTAGGATGATAAATCTCTTATAACATACTTGGAGTAGTACACACTCTTAATGGTATGCTATAATGGAGACCATAAGCATCCAAATAACGACCTTATGTGTGTTGTGTCGAAGCATTGACTAAAATTCGCCTACAATAATTATGATATATTGCTAACCATCTGACGGGATTTGACTTGTAGGGAATGCCATGATCTGCAAGGACAAGTGATCCCATTGGTATGAAGATGGAACAAAAGCAGAAAGCATGAATTATGACTCTCAGACCCAGAATAATCTCATGCAGAGATTTGGTGATCAAAAGTGGAAGGATTCTACGAATGTCGGTCTATCTGTTGCTTCAACAAGATTTACTCAACTGACTTCTGAGAGATAGAGGGAGTTATCCCTCAATGACAAGGATTCTGGTCTATTACAAATGATAGAAACCTGATGACACTGTTGTCGTGATTCGAACAAGACAATTGAAGGATCCTTGATGAACCTGGTTGTCATCGGGATGGATACTTAGTTTGCATCTTTCCAGTCTACATTCATGTGCCCAAGTTAAAACCTCCAGGCAAGAAGGGCACATTTGTGGGAAACCACAAGTCTTCAAAGGCTTACTGAATATACAAATCGAAGTCAGTCAGGATGTAACCTTTGAAGAAGAAATGACTATCTGGAAAGGAAGAGGATCTGATATGGAGATCGATGATGATGAAAAGATGAAATCATCTCCCCCTCTAGAAATTAAGAGGGAGTCTAAAGAAAGGAATGAACTGATCGGTCCCATTGATCTATTAGAGCAAGATGATGCTCCCACAGATATGGCAGTAAGCCAGAAAACATCTAGATGGGAACAACAAACTTTGTAGAATGCAGAGAGGCATGAAACACCACATGGAGCAGATGGAAGCATTGAAAAATACAAGGCTAGATTTGTTGCCAGAGGGTTCTCTCAGAAAGAGGGAGTCGATTATGATGAGACATTTGCTCCTGTGGCTTGATACACTTCCATCAGATCGATCATTGCTATTGCTTCAGCCATGGGATGGAAGTTGCATCAAGTGGATGTCAGGACAACCTTTCTCAATGGTATCATTGAGGAATATATATATATTGAACAGCCATAAGGGTTTGTTGTCCATGGAAAGGAGTCTCATGTATGCAAGTTGAAAAAGGCTTTATATGGACTCAAGCAAGCACCCCGTGCTTGGTATGGACGAATAGACGGATTCCTGGTGAGTCTGGGATTCACCAAGAGTGATGTAGACCCCAACCTTTACTACAAGGTTGTGAATGATGAACCACTGATTTTGGTACTATATGTTGATGACCTGTTTCTCACTGGAAATGAGAAACTTATCCTATGGTGCAAGAAGAAACTCACCTCTGAGTTCAAAATGAAGGATCTTGGATTGATGCATTACTTCATCGGATTAGAAGTATGGAAGAGGCAGAAGGAGATTTTCCTAGGTCAAGGAAAATACATCATAGATATACTTGAAGAGATTCAGAATGTTGGACTGCAAGTCCATAGCTACTCCGATGGATGCACACTTGAAGAAGTTGAGGGATTCTGCTTTAGATTCAAATTTAATTGATCCCACCATGTATCGCCAGCTGATTGGGTCCTTGATGTATCTGATGAACTCCAGACCAGATATTTGTTTTCTTGTGAATGCCCTTAGTCAGTTCATGTGCGAACCGAGGAAAATTCACTGGACTGCTGCAAAACATGTGCTCAGATACTTACGTGGCAATGTGGGATATGGTCTATGATATGATTCAGAATGTGACTTGAAATTGCAAGGGTTTACAGACTCAGATTGGGCCAGATGCACTCCAGATAGGAAGAGTACTTCAGGATGTTTCAATCTGGGTTCTGCAATAATTTCTTGGTGCAGTAGGAAGCAGAAGTTAGTAGCTCTCAGTATTGTAGAGGCCGAGTATATGGCTGCTAGTTCAGCAACCCAAGAAACAGTTTGGCTTCGTAAACTTCTTGTAGGATTGCTTGGCCAGATTCCAGAGCCAACCGCGATTCATTGTGATAACCATAGTTGTGTGCATATGTCAGTGAACCCTGTTTTTGACGACAAGTTGAAGCACATAGAAATTCGGTATCACTTCATATGTGATATGGCGCAAAAAGGTGCGGTCGAGCTACAATATATTCAAACAGATGACCAGACTGCAGATGTTCTCACCAAGCCTCTTCCTAGGATGAAGTTTGAATACTTTCGCAGAAGACTTGGAGTAGAAGAGAACGTATCCCTCCTTGAGAGGGAGAGATGACTGAGAGACATTTACCATGCTCTTGCCCAGGGATCTTTGCTCGTTTAGATTCTCAGCCAGGTATGAGAGAAATCCCATCGGCAGATGAGACAGACATGTAGTAGATGGTCGGGTTCACACAGGTGCCTCTGCTCATCCAGGTGCTCAGCCAAGTATGGGAGAAATCCCATCAGCAGATGAGTTGGACAGGTAGCGGATGGCCACGTGATTGCATAGGTACCTCTATTTGTTCAGGTTCTCAGCCAAGTATGGGAGTATCCCATTGGCAGATGAGATGAACATGCAGTAGATGGTAGTGCACATTTACTCATTTAGGTTCTCAGCCAGGTATGGGAGTATCCCATCGGCAGATGAGACGAACATGTAGTAGATGGTCATACACATTTGCTTGTCCAGGATCCTCAAGCCAAGTATGGAAGTTTCCCATTGGTAGTAGAGACGGACAGGTAGCAAAAGATTTTCTCTAAGACATCCTGATAGAACTGATTCATGAAGACACCTGTTGAAGGACAGAGATCGTGCAGACAACCTTCAATATGTATAGAGATGATGGAGACAATATAGATGTACAGATGAAACCTAGATGATCATGATGCTGATGAAGACTGAAGAATACCTTCCTTGTTGAGAGGGAGTGTTGGAGTTTGTGCAACTTCGGAAGACATTCCTTACTTGTACCTCCTACGGGAGTGTGAACTTGTTGTAATCCATCATACAAACCCTAGAAAGAACAATGTAAACCTTGGGGTGAAAAGCATGCAATAAAAGGAAATAAAAATAAAATTATAAAAATGTATTTTATTGCTCCCCTAGGAGAAGTCGGTTGCAGTGAATTTTCTTAATGGAAAATCAGTATAAATAGGAGGTGCCGCTCCTCATTATTTCTCACAGTCACACAAGTGAAAATTCGCATCACTGGGAGAGAGAAGTGCGCACCTACAGTAGGAGAAGACTATTTTGGGGTTTCTATCTCTAACAAATACTTCCATCTTTTCTCTCTCTTATTTGTACACTGATCTCAGAATAATTATCTCTATACAAAGGTTGTTGGGTTTTCTCCCATTTGGGTTTTCCAGGATAAAAACTCGTGTTATTGTTTTTTGCTTTGTCTTTCTTCTATTGATCCTATTGGTAAATGTAATTAAGATATACTGCTATAATCTTATGAGAATCTAACAAAAGACGTTCTAATGACCGAGCCTATGAGGTAATTAGGGTCTAGAAGTGGTGTATATTACCATGATAGAAATTATCCGAAGTCTTGTAGAATTTCATTAAGTTTTGCATAGGATTTTTTAATTTTTGGTAATTAAAAAATGTCACTTAGAATAAAAAAGTTGTAATGTAAAGAGGGATAAGTGGCACCTAATGCCCATAAATAGGGGTATGGGTGCTCAAAATCAATGACATGAGACCCTCTACACCCTTGAACCAAGTTTGGAGTCAAGCTGTTGAGTTCTGACAAGGTTTTGGACATATTTTTCTAAGTTAGTCAAGAAAATTAGGAAAATTGGCCATAAATTACAATGGCAAATATTTGTAAAGTGACTAAAGTCATTGGGAGGGGAAATTAAGTTTCCAAATGTTATATTATGTTTCTAAGGTGACATTAGAGGTAGAAAGGGACCCCCATGCAAATGTTTCTTAAGTTTGAAATTGCCCTTTCTAGGAAGTGTGCCCCCCTCTCCATGGGCCCTTCTCTCTCTCATATGACAAGTTGCAAGCATGCACATGGGGTCCACTCTCACTCTTTTTCTATTTAAGGAGGCTTCCCCTCCTCATTTGGGTTACAATCTCTCATGCTCTCATGAACTTGCTTCTCTCTTGCTTCCATTGTGCTCCCATTTTTGTGAGCTTTTGTAATTTTCAGCATGTTGTCGCCTTTCAGGCACCTCAAGGCAATTAGCGTGGCAGGAATTTTCAAGCCACTGGGTGTGTCCTTGGGGGCAAGTCTCGAGTTGAGATACTGTCACTCAAAACTCAACTCCTCTGTCTAGGCCAACTCCTAGCGAAGCCAAAGGGGGTGGTCCCTATAAAATAATCTAAGGTTTTTAAGCTATGAAACAAAAAAGATGGCATTAATCTTGGAGTTTGAAATGGAAGATTACTGAAACAAGACTTGTACAAAATTTAGATAAGCTTGACCACATATAATAATATATTCCATCAACAAACTATTCACTTAAATAAAAGTATGATCATTGCAAGTAGACCAGTGCCAATGGAGTCGAATAGTGTTGTAAGGTAAATGTTGTGCAAGTGTATCTTGGTCAGTTTTAGTTATTAAAAGATGAGTGGATTAGGGGGGAAAGGGGTTTCTCGATATACCGTGAGGTACAGGGAATGTGTCTGGATTTTGACAGAAGTGGCTCCTTGCAAGAAGATGTGGGCTAAATGGGGTCACGAGGGTGTCCAACACTACACCAAATGAGAGTGTAGCCTGATGGGGCCCTGCAGTCACTTTCTAGTTGTTCTCGCCTTCTTCGAAGAATTCCCCCACAAATGATAAACTGTGTCCGCTGGATTTTTGTATGTTTTCAAGGGATTGATTTTATTAATATTGATTTTTTATTAGATGTGAAACTTATTTGAATGCAACAAACCCCATTTTTGGGTATCCCAAAGCTCGGGCAAGCCTGCGATGTGTAGAGCATACATGGAGGTTTGTGCGAAATGTTTGTTCTAGTTTAAGATTATGAAAGCTAAAAAAGGTAAAATGTGAGACTAATTAGTACAACCAAGAGTCTTTTTTTTGTCTAGTACCTGGGCAAGCCCTTGTCCGTGAACTGTACTTGGGAAAGCAAGGCTGGGTTAGTATTCGTTACTTTACAAAAATAAACCCTTGAAAGAAAAAGCTAAACAAACCAAAGAAAAAAGGAAATTGATCTAAAGTGATAATGATACAGAAAGAACAAAAAAGTAAACCATCAAGGAGACAACGCAAATTCCCCCGAGGGAGAAGGGGTGCGGGCGCTTGGAAATCCCACTTGCTTTTCTTATTATTATGGTATTTACAATGATTTTGAGGTGGATGCCTTTGGTCCTTACAGATCTGTATCCAAAGGTTTACAGGTTTTAGAAATGAAGAGGGAAGCAGAATGTTGCTCCGAGAGGCCTTCGATGGCCTATATCTTTAATTTTTCGGCAACACTTTCCCTTGTCATTGCATGAAAAATGTAAAACCCATCCTCTTGAAATGCACCAAATGCACCAAATTGTCGTTTAAAGCATACCAAAAATTAAATGCTTTAAATGATAAACAATAAGCCTAAGTACTTAATCAACCTAGATCTACTCAAAATAAAGCTTTAAGATTAGGATCTAGCAATGTACTTAAATAAATCAGCGTTTGAATATTCTTTTAAAAAGAAACTCATTTACTTAAGCATTTACAAAGTAATTGGAACCAAAGAAGAAGTTTAATTTTAAAGGTGAAGGAAAGAAAAAAGAAAGAAATGCTCAAGCCGAGTGCCCAGATCTAAGGAATCCAACGGTGGGAAGTGGAGGGACTATGTCTTTCTTGAAAGTTCTTGAAGAATGGTAGATTCAACTGAGATCATCCACTCCAATCAAGCTACGAAATCTGCATCACTAACAATACTTGCACAAAGGGGATCAAATCTGGTATTTCAATAAATGAAGATTGAGAGAGCATAAGTACAACCTGGTACAGTCTGCTACTCCTAGATCTTTACAAGCAGAGAATAGTAAATGAAATCAAACTAGAATCATTTACCCTATATGTTAACAACATTCTTAAGGCCAGATATATCACCACAAGTAGCAAAGCAAAAAACAACGATACAGTTACCTCATGTGCCAGTGACAATATTCATCCACACATTAATGCAACGCACCATAGACCTCCAAAGTCATTCTATTAATAGAAAAAGAGTTACAATACAAAGCTTCATAACTTGGGTGGAACCTTCGGTCCTCTAATCATGCAAACAATGAGCAAAAGCTCTTGCAAAAATAGAAAAATAAAAAAGGAGGGGCGCTCTAGTTAACTGAAGATGAAGTGGAGTTGAAGGAAAGATTGGTGGGATATGTTTGCGCTGATTTAGAGGAGAAGGAACCACCTCTCTAAGAGAAGTGCGCCCCTCACCTATACTACCACATACCACAAGAGATGAACGACACATGTATGATGTGTCCCTTATGAGGAGAGGTCAAATCCTCTTCCTTGATACACTCACCACCAACTCAATCAAACTTCAATCCACACGTATTGGCTTGCAAACAAAATGCATTAGCCATTGGGCCATTGCCAACATGTTTTTAATTTGCCACATCACCCATACGATTTGAGATATGGTGGGCGCATTCCAATCTTTGAAAGATTTGCTACCTTCCAAATCTGATTCAAATATGATGCTTTAAGCCTTAGTTTAATTCTCCTTTCATAAGAGAGAAAATCACCACCTTATCCAACAACTTTTGACTTGTTCCCTTTTGACTTTTGACTTTGTCAGTTTGTATAATTTTGTGTCTTTTTAGCATTAATTTGACAGTTTGTTGCCTCTTTAAGAAAAAATGCTCAAAGTGACCACTTAATCACCCGACACGTAGGAAAAGTGGGTTCTAGGGTAAAGAGGACGCTTTGAGTTCGAAAACGAGTACCCCTGCGTCAAAATCAGCCTCCAAATCACACTTTTATGACATAAATTTTTCCATTTAAACCATTAAAAAATGGCCTAAGTTTATGAAAAAATTTATTTTTCTCGGAATTAAGAAAAAACGTAGGGGGGACCTAGCACATGTTTGTACGACTCAATACTGATGCCTAGCATGCTTATATACATTGACACATAAACTTTAATAACCTCCTAAGGTTTAATTACCAAGACGACCATTCTAGCTTTGGAGGAGCAGTGAAAAACTCGAAAATTATACATCACTTATTCAACATTGCATAATTGACAAGGGAAAAAACACCTTGGAATGATCGGATTGATCTCTAATTCCTAGGAAGCAAAGTCTTTTACAAAAAGTTTGCCATGCTAGTACATTTATTACAATTCCCCCAAGGGGGTATGAACATGTGGTACAAAAAATAAAAGCGCCAAGAAGGCACGATGGACTTCCGAACTTCGATATGACCAAGTGTACTTGATCATTCTTTGTCAGCTCGCTTGAAAGTCCAACTAGGTGCAACTCATTTGGTAACACAACCATTTGGGCATTTTAATAAAAATCTTTGGAGGAAAGCTGGTGTGTCTTGGTGCTCATGGTGGGTTTCTTTTATGCTCCATAGTTGCTCAAGTGATTGGAGGCCAAAGAGGCAAATTTCTTTGCCTTGGTGAAATCTAGTCATTTCTGTTAGATTTCATGAGTTTTTAGATTTGCTATTAAGAAGTTTATACTTTCTTGTTTGAATCATATGATTTCTTGATACATCTTTTGGAGCTCACCCCTTTTTAGTTTGTGTAGAAAAAATATTTCATGTTGCAGGTTGTTAAGATTATAGTGTGGGATTCTTTGGTTAGATGCCCCATTTCTTCAAGTTGGAGAACAAAGAGCACTCTTTCCTCACTCATTTTCTCATAAAATTTCTGGATTATATTTTATCTCTATTTGCACCATTAGATCTTGTTAAAATCTTCATTTTTACAAGTCATTTGAAGTTGTTTACTCTGTAAAATTTTCATAAATTTTTGTACAAAAGTTTTATACTTGTATGCAAGGTGTCCCAAAATGATTTTGGGCATCTTTCGCTATTTTTGTGTTTGTTGTTTTTTGCAAGTTTTTAGCAGCACAAGGGGAAACTCTGCCAAAATTTGGGCAGAAAATTGTGAAAAGGACTTCCAAAGGCCATTGCCTAAAGTGGTCAGAATCTCTTCTTCTCTCTTTCTTTCTTACTAAAATCCACAACATGAGAGTCTCTTGAGCCCATCTTCTATTCCTTTCAAGTTTCATTTTTTGCCTTAAGGTTTTTACTCAAGCCACCCATTGCATGCAAAGGAAGTTGGGTATTCCCACCCTTGCTTTGCGAGAGAGGAAGGGCTAGGATTTACTTAGCTTCTTTTAATTCTTTTGAGCCACTCATTGCATGCTAAGATAGTTGGGCTTTGCCCACTCTTGCATTGCAAAAGTAGAAGGCTAGGACTAGTTTTGTTTCTTTTATTTGTTTTATTAAATTTGGTTTTTTCCCCATCTCTTCCTTAGGAAGAGGGTTGTGTGGCTAGAGTAACTAATTATTTACCTTTTAAAATAAAAACGCCATCCATGCTTGCAATGGAAGTTGGGTGTTCCCACTCTTGCAAGCAAAAGAGGAAGGGCTAGGATTTAATTTAAATTTTTTTGGGCATTTGCACATTTGTTGTGCCCACACCTTGCAAGTGAAGTGGCTTTGCCATCCTTGCGATCTCGTGCTGGCTAGTCTTGTTTAAAGTTCTCTAATTCTTTATTTTTTAATTCAAGGTTAAATAAACTCCGCCCCAATCTCTACCCTGTATTAAGTCTTCTTGCCGGTTAGTTCGATCTTGGGTGATAAGAAAGGGGAAGGGTTTGTGTTGGCTAGATTAATAGGCACTCAACTTTTATCTCTATAGAAACTGAGAAAAGAAAGGTTAAACCATGGAGCTAGAGCGGCAGAGGTTGTTGGAAGCCTCATGGCACTTAGTGTCCTCCTGTTGAGCACCTGACAATCTTTTGGGATTGATTTGTGGAGCTAGAAGGGAACTTTGTGTTCTCTTGTTGAGCACCCAACAATTTCTCTCAAATAAAGAAGATAAGTATTTGGGGTAGACACATTAGTTAGATTTAATTTTTCTTGTCACAAACATTAATCCCTTAAGCTAAAGTGAGACCTAAAATTAACTAAAATTTATAGGACCATTTGCAAAAAATTACAATCACTTGTTTCTTTTTGCATTTAATTTGCAAAGCATTTTACTTTAAGTTCTTTGTTTTGATTATGTTTATTTACAAGCGGGTTTCTATTCATTGTGTAATTTCACAGAAGGTTCATTTCAGTAATGTGAATGGGAATATTGGTTCCTTTTGGAATGTGAATTGATTCTTGTTCCTTTGTTATCAAGGTTAATTTCATAAATCTGTGACTCCATAGCCAAATAGAATATGCACTGGTTTAGTAAATTTTTGTTTATTTCTTTCTTGCATTGTTATTTGATTAAGTTTTATAGCAAGGTTTTCCTGTCATAGAACATTTTGCATATTTGCATGATTGCTTGTCATTGAACTCAAGTACGCCTAACTGAGTTTTAACTCCTAAACCAAAACCTTTGATAACCTAGTAAATAGTGACTACCCCCCTTGACCTTTTGGAGTTGGGTCTAAATGAAGGAGTTAGGAATCAAGGTGACAGTGGGTTCCAAATTCATGGTGGCCCCTCGAGAACACATCTATTGGTTGGGAGACTTTTCTGTGGTTAAGTGTGTTTTTGGTAGCAACAGGGTTGAGGTAGAAGCCAATGTGCATTGTCTCCTCCCATAACTACATATCATAAAAATCATTGCCTGTATCGGGATTCTATTCATCAATAGCACCCTATGCCCCCCTTCTCTAGGCTCTTTCCCTAGTGTCTACCTCGAATCTCAAAGTTGATCCTCTAAGGACATTAGTCAATAGACTCAACGCCCTACAATTTTGATGAAACTTCTGTATCCAATCGTTAAAATAAGGTAGAAAATGCTTCCCAAGCTTAATAAGTAGTTTTGTTTGAGTGAATGGTACATTTTTATTAAGGTCATGATAGAGGAGTTCAATAGTCAACACCACCAACGTCAAGGTACATAGAGGGGTTGATATGCTTGATTAAATGTTGATCCCATACCCTCATACATGATAGAATCTAGTGGAGACGTTGCAATCCTGCAATCTTGAAATCTATTAAGTCTGTTGAATTCTAAATGGGATCTAAAGTTCTACTTTTTGCATATGAAGTCCAATGAGGTTGGAACCACTCTCAAACATTCTGAAACAATTAACGGTAATGTTAAAAATTTATATAAAAGGATAGAAACTGAAAGATAAGAAGAACGTCACTTTCACTTTAAGAATTTAATATTACCATTTATTATTTTAAGTATTTAAAATGTTCGGTTCTAATGACGCTACCAAAACCTTAACCCATGGCTTTATTTCCCAGATCCCATGCTTTTTTTAGCAGGGCAATATTTTCCGATATATTGCAATATATTCCCAATATATCGTGACACATTCAATATATCGTGATATATTGAAAATGCCAAATATGTCGCGATTTTTAGGGGTGATGTATCACCAAGGAAAATGACTTGCGATATATTGTCAATATATGTAACTATGGATTGAATAATGTGCCAATGCTGAAGGTAAAGAAACCCAAGTGAAGACTATGCCCTTCCCACATTGGTTTCCACTAAACACAACTCTCACAACATAGCTGAAATGAAGTTATTGGATTGATAATAATAGAGAATACTTTCCACAGTGAACACACCCTCTACTGACTGTAGAATGCAGCGTTGGATAATGGTGAAGAGGTGACAAGAACTTGAGCTTCTTAACAGTACCCACACCCTCCTAAATTGATCCACGATTTTTCAATAGCACTAAGAGTTTTGCCTCTGTAAGCCACATCCTCCCAACTATGAATGCGCCCTCCCTATCTTAGTGCGCCCTTCTTGGGTGGCCACCAACAGTAAAGGTAACCGTGCCCTTTCTCTTCTTGATTTGCTCAACTCCCAAGGAGATTCGATCACCTATGAACTATGAAAGAACCAAGGTTTGAAGATGGAGTAAAGAGCAGCTTAGCCTCCTCTCTTGACTGAAAGTCACTGCTACACAAAAATATTGAAGATGAGATCCATTTTCTACATAACCACTACGCCCTCCTCCAAACAAACTAAGATCTATTTAAAACTCTTTAGATCTATGATGAAAAATTGATATTTATCCACAACAATGAAAATTAGTGAAGTGAAAGATCTCTTCCTCTAGTTCGACTAGGGTGGATGGTTTCACCACCAAAATCGATTTTTATCTTCCTAGGATTTTTCGTCCCTAGAGTCACAAGCTCAAGAGCTCTCCAAGTTTTCGAAAATGCAAATGTCATGAATGAATGAAAAGTGAGTCTCTCTTCGCTTTTTAATTTCATCTTGACCCTTTTTGGCCTGTTTTACCTTTTAACCTTTTCAATAATAAAGTGACTTTGTCAATAGTCACTTTATTAATTTATTACTCAACGTCACTTTATAAAATTACCTTTTTCTCCAAGTGACATTAAATAATAAAATTAATTCCCTCACCTAGCGACTATAGTCCACACAAAGGGATTAGTACGTCGTCCTCTGGTTGATCAAGTGGAAAAGGACATTACATATTAATAACGTCACTTGGTGACTTTAGGTTACTTTAAGTTTAATTGTTATTTTAAAGTACATATAAGACGTTTTAGGGTTTGTGCAATAAGGGTTTGAGAAGTTAGGGTTTGTGTCATCTCATTATTATAAAGAGAGTTGTTCTCTTCATTTCAGAATTGAAGAACCATTTCTCTTTCAGTTATCTCTTTCTGTTCTTGGTTTATTTGTGTGTTCAGTTTTTATAATAGTTCTTTTGGATCAGGCCTTGGTGGACTTCATTCTGGTTAGCTTGGATATCTTTTACACAACATCATGATTGATAGTTGGTGAGCATAGAGCTGAATTTTGGTTTGTTGGCCACCTTGGATTCTCCACCCTGGAGACACATTCAAGTAGGACTAAGGAGAGATTGTGAGGTAACTTGGTATCCTGTTTGGGATTGGACTTTCGCCATCTTCTGTGTGGCAATGGTGTTTGGATAAGTTGCAAGCTAAATTTCTATATTGAAAGTTCAAAGATTTCCCATTTGCTGGAAAACTAATTGTCATTTCCAATATCTTACAGGCTAGTCATATCTATTATGTTTCTTGTTGGCTCCCAAGTAAATCTCATTTTGGGAGACCAGGCAGAGTCTTGAGGTCTTATCTTTGGGCCAAATATGGTGGAGAGAGAGCTCTCCCCATTGTTCCTTGGCATATTTGCAGCCTCCCTAAGTCAGAGATATCTCGGGATTAATTGATATTGTTACACAAGGAAGGATCCAGTTTGAAGGGACTGGGGCTGGACCACACTAAGCCTTTTCATGAATATAAAAGCAGAAAAATATATCAAGGCATGCATACAAAGCCTCAATCGTCTCCCACTTGAAATGCATGGTGGTCTTTGTTGGATACCGAATCTCGCCGGCTTACTAGATTAAGCAATGTGTGGTCCTGTAGACTGTACTACAAACTTTGGGTTTTTGCATGGTTGGTTGTCTATCAAGAACTGCCTACTAAGGTCAGACTTGCAAAGAGTGGTTTTACAGATGAAAATGTCCCTTTTGTCTGAAAAGGTACACAAACATATCCTTTGGGAATGTCAGTTTGCTCATCAGTGTTGGCAACAAGTTCTGCAGAGATTCTCATACTTGATACAGGGGACCATTCCTTGGAGAGCAGCACTATTCAGAGACTAATTTTCTAATCCTGTCAACTTATGATGGCTTATCATTTATGACAATGTATCAAGGTTGCTCTTTATTTTCCCTTTGGAGATTGTGCTTTAAGCATATATTTGATGAATTCAGTAGCTTTGCATCGTCGTTCAAAGGATGTGGATGGAAGAGACATTTATTCAACTGAAGGCCCAAGCTTATTTGATCATTAGGGATGCCAAAAATGCTTCAATGATTGCCTACTGTGACCTATTGCAGCCTTACTGCAATAAGATAGCTTCTATAGTCAATGTATCCTCACTTGTACATATTTTTCTGTTTGTAGATATGTTTTTTCTCAGTAATATAAGTAGTATTTCTGCAAAGAAAAGACATAAATAATACTCTACAGAGACAAAGGTAACCTAGATATCCCACTAGTATCTAGATTCTACATAAAGGATGAGAAGAAAAAGAAACGATTTCTCTTCAATCATCACCAAGCAATGAACTAATAAACTAGAACCACAATAATTGACATTGAAATTGAACAAACATTCAAAAGTTTGAAGATTTATCCCTAGATGATATATTCTAGGAATTTCTCCAAAAGAGAGACTGAAATCCAACATGACCAGGAATCTAACAGTCTACAGTCTACACTTTCAGGACACCCTAGAGGTTAAGCTATGCAGAAAAGGAAGTGAAAACACAAGTAAAAAGTTAACTCCTTGAAAAGAGTTCATTGCTCTAGTAATACACCTCAAGAAGGAAGTACCATGAAATGTGGATATACTTTAAATCCCTAAACATGCTCAGAATAAAAGAGAGATACCCTCTCTGCAGAATAGACAAGCTTCTTGACACATCAAAAGTAAAGAAGTGGGTACGAACAAGTGAGATTAAAATTATTGACCTCTTCTACACTATATTTCAATTTTCTACATTATTAGTCAAAATTGACGTTTTGGTGTCATTATTGAAACCATGCTACAAGAGAGAGGACCTGCGGCCTTACTAGAGCAATATTATTGAGCCATGCTACAATAGAGAGAAGTGTGCCACAAGAAAAGCCATTCTACGAGGTTGGAAGTTGACTGGCGACCGATCTGGAACGATTTGGTAGGGAAGCTCCATGCTTTCATATGATCCACCATCTGGTAGAAGAGCCTGTGTCTTTAGAGGAACCTCGTTGACAGGAGAGCCTTATACCTTGATGACTGGCCCCTTTCAACAGATCTTGTGTGACTTTATAATTGTTGGAGATGAGCGGTAGACCTCTCACTGGTTTACAGCTGTAACTTTAGATGTGTACTTTGCTATATTCGTTTCTTTTGCTATTGCACCAAGTTGGAGATGCTTCAAGCACTCCCTTGCCATATGCATACTGATGATTTTCAGTCTACTGAATTATTTTGGGTCATTTTAGGTCACTAATATATATTTTTCTACTTTATTTCTCCCTTTCTACACAAGAAGGATATTTACATGCCTATCGTTCTTCCTGTAATTTTTTTCCTTTATAATTACAACCGGAATGAATATTTTTAATAGACTTCATGATTGATCACCGAGTTTATCCATTGTACTTTAACCTTTGGTTGTGGTTCTTTTGTCTTTTCTCAGGCTGATCCATTGGGTGGAGGGCGAATAGAGCATCACCCTGAACGGAAAGTTATACATATCTATGGTTTTTCACAAGCATATGGCCAGGCAAACCATGCAGTAACAGCTGTTCTTCTCCGTCAGTGGTTCCCCTTCCACGAGATTTCAGTTTCCTGGGATGGGTATTGATTCAGATACAAAAATCCTTTCCTTGCCAATCCCATAAACGAAGAGACATTAGAGAGAGAAAACCGGGGGAAAATTATATGTGAAGGCTGGCTATTAAAAAATTCAAAACATTTGGAAACAATCTAGCCCCTTTTTTTCTACGGGAAAAATGCTATTAGCAGCATGATGTCTGATCATTGATAAATAATCAAGATATCTTGTTTGGTCATATAATTAGGTCAATATTTTTTTCAGATATTCAACTCTTGGTTATCTGGTGTAGTGTACTATTGAATTTCGCACTCTATCAGACATCCAGAGCTTGAATATTATTCTTTCACTGGGGCAATTCTCTAAATGAGAACAGCCTGCAATTTACAATAAGGTGCAAGAGTTTTCAATCCTTCAGGGACGGTAAAATATAGATATTCATTATGCACATTGGTTATTGTTAAGTCGTTTTTTATGTTTGTTGGTTACTCAACTGCCATTTCACGTATAATGTGGCCTTTGAACTTCAGTTATGGTTCGTTGCTGTTAAACTCTTGCCTATATACAAGGTTTACAGGTTATGGAATGCAAAATATCGACCAGAAGACTTGGAAACTGAATTTTATTACCATCTCAATGCAAGGGAATTACAAAGTTGCTTTGTGCTCTCGATCAATGATCCAATAGCCTTTTCGCTTGCAAGTCAAACATCCGTCTTGGATAAATAATTTATTAATTTGCAGATCATTCAAGATAAAACTATTTGACAAATATACACCTGAGTCGATAATGTTGCTGTTAAAATAGCTCCAGCGATGTTCCTTCCCACTAGTGTAATTCTTAATCCTGCTTAGTAGTGCAACACTCTTGATTGATGTTCGTCTAAAATGTTGTCATTTGTTAGTAGAACTATGTTTATTCCCGTGCAATTTTTCAGAGAGGCACACTTATTCGCCATAAATTCATCGCATATCAGGAATTAATGCATCCGGTCACTTTACAGGACTAACAAGCATGTATCGTACTAAGAACAAAGGAACAGATCAAACAATTCACGAAAGTTAAAACAAAGAAACAGATCAAACAATTCACAGTAGTTAAAAACTATTTAGTATTTTTTAAAATCAACTATCAACTTAGCACACAATTTCTCTCTAGTAGCTTGTAACCTCCCATTGAGTGAGAACGTGTCCACAAGCAACATTCCGAACTTCTCATGTTAATTATGTTTCTGATATTCAATTTAAGTATACTAATATACTGCAAAATAGGATTTGCCCCTCCCCCTTTTCGCATGTCCAGAATCCGTGTGTCAACTACATGGATTCATTGGACATGCCCCTCCTACATACGGGACATGTGACTTATGTTGGGTGCATGTCCCACACATCTCGGCAATGTCACCAGGCAGGTTGGGAGAAAACGCATTTTCAGGTGAGAAAATATCAGGATTTTAAACAATAGGAGTTGCTAAAGATTAACTTGGTCTAACATAATTTAGTCAGGTGTGCTTTTGTACTCAAGATATCCTATTCTTGGTCTTCATGATAGTTGTTATGTGTCTTGTCACCTTATTGGTCCATGATCTCCATTTAAAGAACATGGAGGATCGCTTGTTGGGCATGATAGGGAATATAATATTGTATGAGTTTTTTTTTAGCACTAATATAGAGTTTTTATTATTGCATAGATGTTTCTCGCATTTAGGGTTTTTCCATGTAAATATCAGTCTTTATCTTGGATTTGTGTGGGTTATTTCTACCATCTTCATTCCTTGGTTTCCCAATATGGTTTTAGAGCTCTTGCAAGGATAATTATTTTTTGTTCAAAGATTGAGGTAGCTTTTGATTGTTATTGTTGATGTTTCTCCAAGTTGTAGCATCGAGCAAACATTCACTCACGGGAAATGGCCATGTGATTTTGCTAGTGATGTATGATACATTCGCACACGAGAAATGGCCATGTCATTTGGCTAGTGGTGAATGGCCCAAGCAAGGTCAGGGAATCTCCCATTATTGTGAGTCATATGGTGTGGGGAGATTGACCTTGGGGTGCTTTCACATTGCATACTCTATGAGGGAGTGCTCCCTGAGGGAGCGATCTATTATATATTAGAATGTTTGACTTGATAGTCTAGTCTAATGTTGAATTGACATACTAAGAAGTGTCAGAGACTTCTTTGTGGGTCTATTCACACAGACCCTATTAGCACCTGTGCTAAAATTTGATGATTTTTACATACACCTTTGCACTAATTCCCCTACAAAAGCGTAAGCCAATGAAAAATGAGGGGTAAGGGCGAAAATTTCATATCTTATGACCTACAGGTATGCAGAAAAGGGTTTGAAGTTGCTTAGAGAGGCTTATGCCTAAGCCTGAATGTCAAAATGGTAAAAAAATCTTTAAGCGAGACCTTGGATACAAGCCTTATATGAAAATTCTGCATTTCGATCTCGGATTGACAGCTAGGGATAAACCTGCGAAGAGATCAACGATCCAGAAAGGGTGGAATCAGAAAGGTGGAAGGCGGAAAGGGTGAAATCAGAAAAGCAAAAGGCGAAAAGGGCGAAATTTCAGTTAAGAAAGTTGGAGAATCCGTGTTCCGCTTTCCGCTATTTAGTGGAATAAAAAAGTCGGAGTCGGAAAGGCGGAAGGTATTAATCTGTCATAGTAATCTAGGGACTAAACACAAGTCTCATAAAAAATTAATAACAATAAGTCATGAAAATGGTGAAAAATGGCTACAGAATGAGTAGCCGCACTGTATATTCACACAAAGAATGAGTAATACAATACAATGATCATGCTGGAAGCATGAATGACAAAGCAATTCAAATTCCCAAGGAGGTCATTCGAATTGAATGAGTGAGTCTAGCTTAACTGAATGTAAGCCATAGTCAACACTCCAGTTAACCATTGATCAAAACCCTAATTGACTCAACCGAGTTCTAACTGAAGTTGGAGTGCAATAAATGACCGAGTCTAACTGAAAGTAGGTCAGACACATGTCACAGCAAGCCAACCAACAAGTGGTAGCGCTTCAATGACTCCAATGAACCCCGATGAAGTTAACTGAAGTGGAACTGAACATCAGAAGTGGTTGGAGGTGCCTTCACTGCTCTGTTTAACTGATTGTAACCATTAGTTAGCAATAAAGTGCATTAATGACACTCAGATCACCCTCGGAGTGCTTCAGTTAGCCTCCTCGAATGTAGAAGAAGGTTAAGTTAGCCTCCTTGATTGAAGGTAGGCATGGGTGTGAACTAGATGATGTCATCAAGTGCTCCTCTGATGTCAATTAAGTCAATAATACTTAGGATAGTGGTTTAACTAGGTCAAATTGACCAAAAAGAGTGTGTATGGTGGTAAATGTCTCCAACACCCCCCCTTAAGCTATACTCAGGAGGAGTTAAAAAACATAAAATGCATAAGAATGCTAGGGCCCCGACAACTAAGGCCATAGGTCACCCTATACACTGCTGAAACTGTAAATGCTCAAAAACAAACTAAGTGAGGAAAAGATGGAAAACCCAGTCGGAAACCCCCCCCCTCAAGCTGAACACTGAAAGTAGTCTGAATCACCATGATGAACTCACCCCCAACAGTGAACGGAGGTAAGTGAACTTCTTTTCTGAAAAGCTCTTGGTGAAGATGTTTGCAATCTGCTCATCAGTTGGGCAGTATTGCAGAATGATGGTCCTATCATGCACTAGCTCCCTGATATAGTGCATGTGGATCTCTACATGCTTGGTCCTCTGCCTGGTAACTAGATCTGTGGAAATCTTAAAAGCACTTTGATTGTCACAAAAGAGGACAGTGGACAAGGTACTACCGAGATCCAACTCCGAAAGAATGCCTTACAACCAAACTGCTTGGATGCAAACATTCACCGCTCCTCGATACTCGACCTTTGCTGAAGATAATGCTATGGCAGTCTGTTTTTTGCTAGACCAACAAATGGGGCCACCACCAAACATGAATACATATCCGGAAGTAGACTTCCGATCAATAAAATCACCCGCCCAATTGGAATTTGTGTATCCAACCAACTCTAGCTCGGAGTCTGCAGCATAGTGAATGTCGTAGGTCCTGGTTCCCTGAATATACCGGAGGATCCTCTTGGCTTCCTTCCAATGATGATCATGAGGTTGCTGCATGTATCTTGATACAGCATTCACGACATACAGATATCAGGCCGAGAATGTGTCAAGTACAACAAGCTACCAATCAACTGTCGATAGATAGTGCAATCCATGGGAGGTGTGTTTTTTCCTTCTTCAAGGCTGATCCCTGAAAGGAAAGGGAATGGTGCAGGCCTACATTCAGCCATGTTAAACTTGACTAACAGGTCTGATATGTATTTGGATTGAGTGACCATTATCCCATCAGAAGTTTGCTCAATTTTGAGACCCAAAAATTGTTTTAGGAGCCCCAAATCACTCATTTCAAAGGCAATGTGGAGAGCAGTTTTGATGGCTGAAATGGAAGCAACTGTGCTATATGTGATCAACAAGTCATCAACATATAAAACAATAATAATCAAATGACCATCAGACTGCTGTAAATACACATTTGGATCTGATCTACACCTTTGGAAGTTTTACGAGAGAAGGAAGGCATCCATCTTGGAATACCACTCTCTTGGGGCCTGTTTTAACCTGTATAGTGGCTTCTTTAGCTTGCAAACAAAAGATGGATCAGTGATCTAGCCCTCAGGCTGCTTCATGTATATCTCTTCATGAAGATCTCCATGCAGAAAGGCTGACTTAACATCCATATGATGCACTTCCCAGTGCTTGGATGCCGAAATTGCCAAAACTAGGCGGATGGAGTCCATTTTTGTAACCGGTGCAAAGGTCTCATGGTAGTCCACACCTTGGACCTGAGAGAAACCTCTTGCCACCATCCTTGCCTTATATTTGCAGGTGTTTCCATCAGCAGCAACCTTGGTCTGAAACACCCACTTGCATTGAACCAATTTCCTTCCTGGACGAAGAGAAACTAGCTCCCAAGCAGTGTTTTTTTGAAGAGAATTCATCTCTTCATCCATGGCAACTTGCCATCTCAGATCATTCCGAGCATGGTAGTAGGATTTTGGGTGTGAACTAATCATCAAATAACAAGTTTCAGACAACAAATTATCATGACAAGAGAGCGCAACCTGCTCTTTGGAACAGACCGGGTTCTCCTTGGATCATCCGGATTTCCAATGTTATCTCCTGCGGAGGAGAGTGTCTATCGGGCCCATGTGGAAAGATGATTTTGTACTTTAGGTTTTGATTCAGCATTTGATGTTTGCTGCACACTGATATCAGAAATCAGAGGATCCAAATCAAGGTCATCACTCCCAATTTCATCATCCAAATATTCAGTAGAATAGGAAGGAAATTCAACAGTTTTCTCTTTCACTAGTTCCACCTCCTGAAGAGGCTCATCGAACTTGACACTTCTCTCGATGATGATCTGTTTTGTTTTGATATCCAGTAGCTTGAAACCTTTTGATTCATCAGGATACCCAATAAACAGACATTCTATGTTTTGCGGTTGCAAAGCCCTTCTTTTATCAAGTGGAATCCGGGCCTATGCAGTGGACCCAAACACCCGCAAGTTCGACACATCCGGCTTGTGTCCGAAATATGCTTCAAAAGGGGTCTTCCCTTTCACGGATGAGTGTGGCACCCTATTCTGAATGTATGCTGTAGCATGCATGGCTTCAGCGCACAAATTTGCAGCCAACTTCTTTGATTCCAACATACAGGTGGTCATCTCCTTGAGAGACCGATTCTTCCTTTCTATTACTCCGTTCTGCGGAGGAGTGTAGGGAATTGAATGTTGGACCTGAATACCACTTTGGGAGCATATGTGCAACAACTCATTACTGACATACTCCTCGCCATTATCAGATCTCAAAATCTTGATCTTAAGCCCAGAGGCATTCTCAATCAAGGCCTTCAATTCAGAAATTTTTTCACATACTTCAGACTTCTTTTTGAGAAAGAAGACCCATGTGTACCTTGAAAAATCATCAATAAAAGTCAGAAGATACCTTGATCCATTCATGGATGTGACAGGCACTGGACCGCTGATATCAAAATGTATCAGCCCCAATATGCATGTAGCTCGGTTTGCCTTCCCTCGATCGTACTTGTGCTCAAGGTGTTTTCCAACCACACGGCCCTTGCAAATTCCAGTGGTTGCCTTGATGACTGGGAGGCCTTCAACCATGGAGTTTTTCTGTAATTGCTGCAAATATTTGAAATTTAGATGGCCAAACCTTTTGTGCCACAACCTACTAACTTCATTTCCATGAGTTAGCAAAGCGGTGGGCTTTGCACTCGCCACAAAGTGGGAGAACTCATAGGCTTTTGCATGATGTTTTGCAAGGCCTTTAGCAATGAGTTTCCCGGATGCAAGTTCCGTTATCTCAACATCATTTGGGCCGAAAGAAACTCTCTTAGGCACTCCTGTATGTGTCATTTGATAGACATTAAGGAGATCTGATGCCAGAGACGGTACATACAAAAAATTTGAAAAATAGCCATTCTCAAGATCAACCGTACCTTGTCCTTCTGAAATGATGGTTGAGTCATCTCCCATGTGGATGGGGATGGATTTGCTAGTCTCCAAGGATGAAAAGGAGTCTCTTTTAGCCATCATGTGGTTCGAAGCTCTAGAATGAATCAAGAGTGCTTTGGACTTCGAAGTGCTTGCCATGAGGGCATGACCTTTTTCATGCTGTGGTTCCTGATCTTGTTGATCTCTTCTTCAAAAGCTTTCCGGAAAATTGATGTGATTTCTCTCAAGGAGAGAGGTAGCTTCATTAAGCTTCTTCTTCATGCAGGCATGTTCAGGGTGGAAGCTCTTCCTGCAGTATGAACACTTGACTTTTTCCTTTCCATGATGCCATTTTCCTTTGTTCTTCCTTGATCCGGAAGGTTCATCATGCTGCTGGTTTTCAACTTTAGGCTTAGGAACTTCGAATTTAGTTTTTGGGTTCTTCTGTTGCTTTCCTTTACCCTTCAGATCTTTGGGCTCCGAGACATGGAGAGCTTGATCACGGGAGGATTTGATGGTCCCCATCTGGACAAGCTTATCATGTTCACTTGTTAGGGACTCAATGAAGGCATTGAGTGTAGGCATCTTTCATCCAGGGGTTGTGAGCTTCCCCGCACGGAATGTAGAGACAAAAACTGAATAATCAGTTCCAAGTTTGGAGAGTATAGCGAGGATGAGCTGATCATCGTCTTTCTCCACTTTGCATTGCTTCAACAGTAAGACAATGTGCTTGAACTTTGTGAAAATGTCATTCAAGGTCTCAAAATTGGAGGGCTGGAGAGACATCAATTCATTTTCGAGCTGGTAAACTCTTAAATCATCCTGCTTTCCATACAGGGCTTCCAATTTGTCCCAAATTTCTTTTGGAGTCTTCAATCCCGAAAGATGGAAAAGAAGATCCCGAGAGACTGAGAGGCACAAGAATCCGAATGCTTCATATTTCTTGTTCAAGAATCTTGATTTGTCTATTGCAGAACTAGGCTCTTCTTCAGTGTCCATGGTGACTCTTCAGAGTCCTCTGGAGTGCAGCTAGATCTCCATGTCTCCTTTCCATGAGTGGAAATTGAACGGAGTCAAAAGATCTATTGAGGAGGCCATCTGAATCTGCTGGAGCGAATGCTTCACCTATAGAAAACCTGAAAATCACAACAGAAAGGGCAATGGAAGGTCAAACAACCTGCACATTTTAGGCTTTCATCACACCTAGCATAGTCAATCAAGGAAGCTTGATCAACAAGTTCTTTACTTGGGGTATTAAGTGGTAAGCCTTGGCTTCTGGTGCAGTGCTGGATTTTTGAGCTATTGCTCAATTTTCATGCAAAAATCTGTCAAGAAGCTTGTTTTTGAGAGATTAAGCTTCGTCCCGCTGTGAGCTCTGATACCATATTAATTTGTCACAGTAATCTAGGGACTAAACACAAGTCTCATCAAAGATTAATAATAATAAGTCATGAAAATGGTGAAAAAGGGCTACAAAATGAGTAGCCGCACTGTATATTCACACAAAGAATGAACAATACAATACAATGATCATGCTGCAAGCATGAATGACAAAGCAATTCAAATCCCCAAGGAGGTCATTTGAATTAAATGAGTGAGTCTAGCTTAACTGAATGTAAGCCACAGTCAACACTCCAGTTAACCACTGATCAAAAACCTAATTGTCTCAACTGAGCCCTAACTGAAGTTAGATGCAAATAAATGACTGAGTCTAACTGAAAGTAGACCAGACACATGTCACAGCAAGCCAACCAACAAGTGGTAGTGCTTCAATGACTCCAATGAACCCCGATGAGGTTAACTGAAGTGGAACTGAACATCAGAAGTGGTTTGAGGCACCTCTGTTGACTCTAGTTCATTAAATAATCATTAAATAATCAATTTAATGAAGGGAGGCACCTTCACTGCTCTATTTAACTGATTGTAACCATTAGTTAGCAATAAAGTGCATTAATGACACTTAGATCACCCCTGGAGTGCTCTAGTTAGCCTCCCCGAATGTAGGAGAAGGCTAAGTTAGCCTCCTTGACTGAAGGTAGGCGTGGGTGTGAACTAGTTGATGTCATCAAGTGCTCCTTTGATGTTAATTAAGTCAATAATACTTAGGATAGTGGTTTAACTAGGCCAAATTGACCAAAAAGAGTGTGTATGGTGGTAAATGTCTCCAACAGAAGGCAGAAAAGGAAAAATTTCAGTCTTAAAGTTGTTGAACTCACTTTCCACGATCCGCAGGATCGACGGTCCGTAATGTTTCCGTAGGAGATCAACGAATCTGAAGGGAGCAGAGAGGTAGAAGCGGAAAGATCAAATTAAGCTTCGTGAAAGCAGAAATTCCACCTTCTGCGATCTGCAGCCCGCAGCTTTAATCTTAGATCAACGGCTTGGAAAGCTTCTACATAAGATCAACGGTGTGGAGAATGGAAACAGGTGCATGGGATAAGTAGATTTCGCAATCTGCGAAGTTTGGTAGGCCCAGTAGGCTTTAGCGGTCTAGATCAAACAGAGTTGCAGATCTACGGCTAGCATCAATTTCACGAGGTGAAGGTTCAAGGAAGATAAAGATTTGAGAGCCTGCGAAACGAAGTTAAAGGATATATGGAATAGATGATGTAAATTTCACCCGAGAAAGATCTACGATATACGATCATTTCGCGGCCAGAACCTGCTCACTCTGAACCTACGAGCGAATATGTAGAATTGGTTAAGGAAAACAGAGATCAATGGCTTGGATTTGCCAAATTCTGGACCAGTGGATGACAGTAGGTAAGTGCGGGAGATATAGGTACATGTTGCACGCCTGAAGATGCAAGGAGGACTAAAATTATTACAGGCCGCTTGAAGACGCTCTGAACAATCATTTTCATCAAGCGAGCCTGAATCCTAGAGGTCAAGTTTTCCATTTTTATCCATCACACGCAGCCCATTGTACTTTCTTGATTTGCTCGTGATCATGGCGAATCTACTAGCTTAGAATTTGTTAGGATTTTGTGTGTGTAGGTTTGATTCCCATATCATAACTGATTTTGGATCTGTTTCAAGGTGGGTCCTGGGAGCATATTACTCTATAAATATAGCCTCAATAGAGGAACAAAGGGTTTGACATTCATTTTTGGAAGCCTGTGCGCTTAGTTTTGTAGTTTTGAACTCTTTCTTGGAAGTATAAATGCGAAGTATTTCATGAGTGTCTGAGATTCATCACGATGTTCAATGTTCAGTTTGTTTTCCCTTGTATACTCCATTTCCATGTATGTGTAGTTTCAGCGAATGCGTTTCTAGTTGTATGCAAGGAATTCGTTCTCTGTTAAGCGCTCCTTGCATCGGATAATGCCTTTGTGATGTGTTTATGGTAAATGTCTTGGAATTCATCCTCTGTTAGATACTCCATTTCAGTTATCAGCTTTTAACCACTTATACTATGAAACGAGAACTATATACTATGAACGAGAACTCTACCCATAAAAACGATGATTTTTGCAAAAAAAAACACCAAAAACACCCCCCAAATAGAAAAGTGTTGATACTTGTATACACGTTTTTTTTTAGGGTAAAAAATAGAGCCATGGACTAAACATCCCATATTGTTGTTTAACAAAACTTTAAAATCAACCTTAAATTGGAAAAAAAGAAAAATTCTTGAAGAGATAAATTACAACTTTCTGCAAAATTGCATATTAAAGAAAAAACAAATTTCTCTAATAATTTCACCATTATAACCATATAGAAACAAATAAATTATGATGTGATTCATAATGAGATAATATATTAGACCATACCAGAACAAATGGTTCATATAAATATTCAAAAACTCCTCTAGAGTTTCAATTACAAAAATCATACTAGTAAAAAGCATCTAACTGCCTCTTCAAATTCATCCATGGATTATGACACCCCATCATCAAAAACTCCTGTAGAGTTTCAATTAAAAAAATCATACTAATAAAAAGCATCTACACTGCTTCTTCAAATTCATCCATGGATTCTGACACCCCATCAGAATCTACATTTTCTGCAGATGAAGGACTTGATGAAGATGTAGATGACCCATACTTTTCTCTATTATCAATGGGCGCACCATCTGAGTCTACATCTATGCCCATCATTTCAGATGTCATATTCCTTCGGGATCTACGGCTTGGTTTAATAGACTTCCATCTTGCAACTTCTGGCTGTGGCAGCAACCTCTTGATAATCTCTATAGTCTTGGAGCGGAGAGTGTCTTTCTTTGTCAACTTGAAATCATAAACAAGTATATCAACTTCCTCTAATTTCAAGATGTCAATGCGGCGGCGATTTATTTTTTGACCCTTTCTGTTTCTCTTTCTGCAAACCTTTTTCTCAACCACCATCTCTGCCTTGTACACACCATCAAATGGGTGTGTATTTGTTGCATACGAATGTACTTCTACTGATACTACTTCTTCATTTTCTTTATTGACCTTCATAGTTTTTGCAATCCAGAATGGATATTGACGTGGATCATCTATAGCCAAAACTGCAATCATGCAACCCTCCTTCATATCTTGTACTGAGCCCCTGTAAAGGTCTTCCATCTCTCGACGCTTTGCGGATGATCTTCTAGAGCCAATATACATTTCTCTTTCCTCTACTTGAGAA
>LPNX010237326.1:5000-15271 GCA_001517045.1 Pseudotsuga menziesii
TTTGTCATGTTGTTATAGGTGTGTAAATTCCTTTTACCGTGTGCCTTTTACCTTCTTCATCCACACAATCAAAACTTTTATGTAAACGATCAATAATAGCTTTATGAGTTTCTAACTAGTCCATTCCTATCAAAATATGGTAGGATCATAATGAAAGTATTTTCAATTTTACTGTAGTATTCAAACCGATGAAACTTATTCTGCAATATTAAACTATTTTAGTTACCTTCATTTTCATCCTTGACACTAACTGTAACGGCCATGCATTCTTTTTCTTTTCTTTACTTAGTTTACATTTTTCAAGTAATCTTGGTGCAATGTAACTTAAAACTAGATTCTGAATCAATAAGTATAGAAACAGACCTATTTGAAATTTTGCATTCTACCTCAAAAAAAGTAGATTGATGATCATCGTGCATGTTTTCTAGAGCATCACTAATTCTTGGTATGTTCCTTACTATATCATTGACCGTAGAAGATTTCTGCAACATATTTATAGGTTCCATCTTTCTATTATGATTGTGAGGAAAATTCCTATAAAAATGAGGTCCATTACAACCCCAATACTTAACCTCTTTAGAAGTATTATTCCACCCCCCCATTGGACATACGAGTACCCTTTTTTCCATGGTTAAAATTTGGATCTTGTTTACTATAATTATTATCAGTGTGACTCTTTGTTCATTTCCTAAAAGGTTATGGTTTAAACCCCTTTTTATGCTGATCTATCTTCGTATTCTTCTTATTTTTCCAATTCTTTGTTATTTCTGATATTTGTTTAAACACATGATAACACAACTTATCTTTTTGGATTTCCTCATCACATGATAACAGAACTTATCTTTTCGGATTTCCTCATTGATGTCCTTAGGCATCTCAAATTCAATATATTCCTTGTAAGCTGGTGGTAAATAGATGATAAATTTATAAACCTTATCTTTCTCCTCCTTGAAATAAGGTACATAGCTTTGTAAATTCACAAATTTGGTTACGAATTCATCCATGGTGAGGGTTCCTAATCGTAGATCGTTTCATTCCTTGGATTTCTTGTCATAATACTCTTCTAACATGTATTTTTTTTTAAATAACTTCTTGAATGTTTTCCACCTCAATTCTTTACTACATATATTATTTATACTTTTGGCCTCCTCCCACCACAGTGCAAATTTTCCACTCAACTAAAAAATGGCTAATCGTGCTCTTAAATTTTTCATCATACCTATAGACGTGAAAATACCTTTTAATGTTAAGTAACAAATATTCAACTGCTTCTTTAGATTCTCCATCAAATGTCGGTGTTTTTAACTTTTTAAATTCCCATTGTAGTTCCAAAGAATCTTTCTTTTTTTCTTGTTTTTATCTCCTTATTTTTCCTTAAATATTTTATATTTTGAGGAAGGTTTTATGTGGTTTTTTCTCTATTGTCTCCCACTATTATACTTCTCCTTTTCTTCCGAGCACTACAAGAATTTTGACCATTGTTTTTTGGTGGTTTAATCATAAGCCTAAGATTATATTCTTTAAGACTTTCCATATCCTTTTTAAAAATCCTCATGGTTTCCACCATCTCTCACTGCATGTATGCATTAGGCTTGGATCCTAGTTCCACAAAAATACATGCATTCTCTAGATATCCCATATCTTCTGGTACATACTACATACTGCTCACCCATATTCTGGTGAGGTTCAATCATTTCTTGTATGCATGTAACAATATGTATTCTTTTGTTATTTAAAGGGATTGATATTTAATGTTTTATATTATTTCAACATGTAATGTCCCATTAGTTCATAGTTTATAAACCTAGCTTTGATACCATTTTGTAAGAATCCTTATTTATAAACAATAAATCACACATGGTAATATCATTTTACATGTTTGCATAAATTCTTTATGATTTTTTTAATTGTAATATTAGCATTTAGGTATTATAATTATTTTTATTTCAAATGTAAAACCTAACAAATAGTCTATTGATTCGATGGAGGTAAAATTCCCAAATTGATGTATGTGTAAAAGGGTTTTATGCTCGACCTAGAAGATTTAATGACCAAATAAGCCATGGTCCTAAATGTTGCGATTCTAAACTATTATCCTACCATGGAGTTGAGCTTGTTACTATGAGATGTAATTGAAAAAGGAACTGCTCTATAGCTGTAAAGCAAAGTTGACCTTTTGAAAAGTTATTCCATCTCGACCTGTTGGTGGGCTCGTCATTTGGTTCAGTGAGGTATATCCATCGCATCTCGAGCTTACGTCTAAGCTTGTAGTGGAAATCGTGAAGATTGCTTGCCCTCTTTGTGCGTTTTTTTAAAACCTTCACTCTTCAGTCGGTTGGTGTATACTGTTCTCCAGCTTGGTTTTACATCTGCTAATAATGTTAATGGGGTTTATCTACCCGAAAACATTGCAGGTAAACTATTTAACTCCAGTTATTATATTTTATAAAATATGCAACTCTGTAGAAAATGTCATACTAACCAATAAATTTGGGCCTCATAGGTTTAGCAGTGGTTTCGCCAAATCCTAAGGGTGAGTTTATAGCTTAAAATGTTGGATCTATCTCTCTGTACTGTTCTTTTGGAAGGGCTTTTCTATTTTAGTTTTCAGTGGATGTCTTGGCCGTTTTTTACAGAGGATTAAGAGGTTGGCCCCGAGGGTTTTCTGGTGGATTTATTAACTCATACCATTTGGCATTATGGGTAACTTATTTAATTAATAATATTGTATAGTTTACTTATCTAGTGTTTATAGCGTTTATATATATAGTCCTTAATTCCTATCAATGTTTATTGTTTTTATTCTTTCCTGGATAAAAACAAATGTATCCTCTATGTAAAATTTAGATTGTATTATATATTGTTTATATTATTTGTGTGACTCGCGAGTTTGGTAGAACGCAAATGCTCTATTTGAGTTTTTCTATTGTATTCGAAAACCAATGCGCTCGAGGGTATACTATTGCATAAGTTATTTAATGATAACGCGTTCCGTAGTTAACTCGTGTTAGGGTTTTGCATTAACATAATCCATTCAATTGGAGCTCGGGTACCATTTTAAACATTTATTGTGACTTCTTGAAATCATGTTTAGCTGTGTCTAATAGCGGTTTTCTAGATATAGATATGGTTTTGTTTCTTCTCTTTTACAAAGTTTAAAATATCTCTATTCCACCCTTCTAATCTCTCATGAAATATAACATTAATACCTTGCGAGTTTCTATATCTAGTTACCAAATAAATAAAAAAGAAACAAAAAGTTGTATATAAATAAAGAGTTTATCAAGAATGAAAGATTGTTCAGTTGCTAGTTTTAATGATAACTTTAATCCCAAGTCTAAACATAAAGGATTTTCCTGCTAAATATAAATAATATAAACAACAACTTGACCATGCAACAAAACTTATAACAAAGAAAAGAAACTAGTTGTAAAGTCTCATACCTCGAAGTGATAGCTATAATAGTGTCACACCACCTTGCCTTAGAAAATTTGTAATAGTGTCACACCACCCTGCCCTAGAAACTTGTAGCAATATTTCCACTTGCTTAGTTTCACCTTCTTGACGACACCTTTAAGTTTAAAGTAGTTTCACCATGCATTCTCATAAGCCTCACTAACACTACTATTTCAAGAATTTATCATAGAGCCTTCACCCAAAGTGATGCGTGGCAGCTCTATTTTTGGATCCCACTTCTTGTCTTAACTAGGACTTTTATAACAAAATAATTGATTCCAGAACTTTTATAACAGAAAATTGATTCCCTTGTATACTCCCCACTTGTGATAACCATTTTAAATTTAAATTTCTATCAATTTGTTGTCAACTATTACAACTTCCAATTTCCAAATATATATAAAATTTAACTTTTTTATTTTAAAGTAAATAACAACAATAATAATATCAAAAGTAATTAAGGGGTATTAAAATTAAAATATGCTTTGAATATAATAAATATTAATATAATTTTATATTTATAGAATTATGGTCATGAAAAATAATATTATTTTAAGCTATACACAATTATAGTCATAAAATATAACATTATTAAACACACATTTCCGTATTATATTATGTTTTGGTCATATATTTTTATTATTGTGATGGGATTCTCTTATTCCATAATTTAAATTCTAGAAATGATGTTTCTTACAAATTTTATGTGCTTGTGTCAACATGGTGATCATATAAGAATAATATGAACATCATATTATGTTTTATTTTTATTCTTATTTAGAATAGTAATATGTAGATATACATAATACTATATTTTTTATTTTATTTCCTATATGAACATGCATGATTTTTTTTTATTTGCTTCAAGTATGATAAACATAACAATAATGTATCTCTCAAACACTATATTATTAATGTGAACACTATATTGTTAATGTGAGGTCTTCCTAAAAAGTTTTTTTTTTTTTTATTCTTAATTACTTTAAAATATATTTTGTTCTTTCTTATTCTTAATTTTTAATGTTACATTACTTTAAAATATATTAATGATATTTCTTCTATAAAAGTGAATGAATTACCATGTTATAGTGGTTTCAATCTTCAAGTTGGCATATACATAAAATTCAATATATTAATAGAGCATAAAGAAAATGCATAAGGATTCCTTCTTGCTAAATAAAATAAAGAAAATAAAAATAAAATGTCTCTTTTTAGTGGTAAGCACATCACTCTTTCTAATATTTTTCATTTTTTAGATTTTTTGTGAAATAATAAATATAATATTATACAATAAAGTTGATAAAAAATGGTCATTATAATGACTATAATGCTACCTATCTAGGTCACCAGTTTCATGATCATACAAATAACTATCAATGTCGACATTAGAAAATCCCAATGTACTTATTCTATAAGTAAACCAATGCAATATATTGAGTTTAAATGGTTAGCACACATAAATTATTATATTTATTTCATGGAATAAAAAACAAGTAAACAAACAAAGTAGTTATTGTTCTTTAATTTCTTCTATAACTTTTTTTTTTAAGATTAGGTGACTCTAGCTAGAGATCATTGCACTAATTATTACATAAGAGATGGAAGAGGAGTTGATTTTACATATATATAGTGTTTGATGCTAGTATGGGATCAAATTTCGCCTTATTAGGGTACATCTAAGACCAAGCAATATAAGATTCTATACACAAGTCATTATTATAGATCCATGTTCATTATGGCTCTATCACATGGCTAGAGGGATCAAGTATTCTTGAGGTGTAAATCCTTTTTAATTTACAAAAATGTCTAATAAATATTCCTATTTGGGAGGGAAATGACCAACTTTCTTAAATAATCTCAAAATAGGATAAATATCACTAAAAGAATGATGCGAGTAACATTAATAATCATATAATCAAATAGTTTTGCAAAATTTGCTTTACTTGTCTTTCTTTAAAACTAATAATGAATATTAAGACTAGTTAATGAGTAAAATAATCTATATAAAATATTAAAAGTTAGATTTCCATAATAAATTGGAATTTGAAAAACATTTTACCATCAAATGAATATTTTAAACATTTATCCAAATGTTTTTGAGAAATTACTTGTTTTTCTCTATAACTAAAAAATGAACATTTACATGTTAGGGTTGACCTTGACTTGGAAATGAGCAAGTATGTAAGTGGTTTAATGCACATGGTTTTAGTGGCATGTGGTTTATTGCTAGTTGTATCTGCATTTAAAGAACCTTATCAATATGATTGTAATATTTCATTGTAATGTGCCAAAGCGAGCATGAGAGATGTTCTTGGAAGCCTTGGACAACAAAAAATAAAGTTATTATTGAAGGTTGGTTTTTATTGCTAACATTAAATTATTTAAACTTTAATTTTAGACCTTTTCACTTTAAACTATAATATGATTGAAACTTAAAATGTTAATTTATAAATAAATGGTAATTTAGAAACATATGATTTAAAAATATATATATATTAACTTTAAGTTGGATGAAAAAAATTGAAAACTTAAATTAAAAAATAGTTGAATCTTGTTGGATGACCAAAACTCAAAATCTGTTCAGAAGAAAACACATATAGACTAAAAATTTTAAGATTTTAATTTCTCCAACAAGATTTTATCTTGTTGGAACTTTTAAAAAATTAGGTAACTATTGTCATGTTTTAGAATTTTAGATGCCTAAAAAGTTTTTAAGACTGTTTAAATAAAGTTCTACAATCAAAATTAAGAGATAGTTACGTTTGTATTTTGCCAAATAAAAAAATCCAGATTCCTTGGAAAAATGACTATATTTAAAATAATTACGTTTCTCCCAATTGAAAAAAACTGAAAGGTTGACAGCTGAAACACTCTGGCACAAAATAGAAAGCAGAGAAGTATTAAAGATCCGTAGGTGAAAAGCGGTGAATGACAAGAATTCAAAATTTAAAAAGCACAAAAGCGTGATCGTTGAAAAGCCGACGCACAAATAAAGAGAAACCTATTTGGCTGGTTTCCGGTTGCCCGAATGTGGAGCACCCGCTATTTCTGAGTACCCAACATCTGTAACTATTTTGGACTCCACCCCAGATCTGTAATAATTATTTTGGACTCCTTCCATCACATCTGAGATCTGTAATAACTGTTTTGGACTGAATTCCTTCACACGCAGATTACAATTTACAATTTGTTAAAGAATTATAGGGTTTGGAAGCTGGGATACAATATCCGATGTTGTCAAGATTTAAACTCTTCTAGCAACGGTTTAATGGCCTCCTTTTCGCTTTCAAGAACTTGGCTTGAGAAGTCGATTTCGCGGATTGTGGTATTAAGTTTCTTAGGATTCAGATACTTCTTCCATGGACGTGGCCTCAAACCTCGGCCGCCCTATAGAGCGGATCATCTTTGACTAGGTCTGTAGACTTGGCCAACGCTGCATGGCATGTTTACCATCTAGGTAATTGTTTCATGCCTACTCTGAAACCTTCAACATATTGTCTACTTATGATATCCTAATCTCATCATGGATTCCATTAATCAACAAGATGAAGCTCTCCACCAAACTGGGCTCTGAAAATTGGATGCATATGTAGTTTCTCTGTGCCGGTAGTAATTTTGAAGAAAATTTTCTGCCTGGTCTGCTCATTCTCTCCACCATAGAGAAAGCATGAAAAAATTACCTGAAGAATTAGAAGGTTTTTTAAAGCCCAGGGTGTGACACTCGGAGTTTTCTCAAATATCCATACACGATTTTATGAAGCTTTGGATCTCAAGAGAGAAAAACTATCTTAGTTTGAAAGCAACTGCCGAACCTAAAAGGATCTACAAATCCAGGAGAAATTTAAGTCTGGAAGAGAAACCCATATTACCCTTTAGCCAATGTTGTTTCACCCAGATATTTTTTGCGGTGCATTTAGATCAAGAATAATCTACGATGCAAGCCTGTGCGTGGTTGTCATTTGTGTAGCTGGGTAAGTGTCCTTGAATACTTCGACAATTCTAAGTAAGTAATTATACGTTTCTTTCTGTTCAACTCATGAGTTTCTATGAACTTGTGTTTTTCAAATTATCAATAGAAATAAATAATTAACTCTTTTTGTTCGATTGCACTGGATGAGATCAGATAGCTGATCTATTCCAACTTTTGTTACTTGAAATTAATTTATAGTCTCTTCTTTCCTTACTTCTTAAGCTAAATAGCATCTACTTCATAAAAGCCTTCTTCCTTCTTTGACTTACCTCTATTTCATTTTTCCTATGCTAGATCTTGCCTCTGCTAGGTCTTTGTGGGATCTTTCTTCTGTGAGATCCTTCATCTGCTAGATCTTGCCTCTGCTAGGTCTTTGTGGGATCTTTCGTTTGTGAGATCCTTCATCTGCTAGATAGGTCGGCTTTTGTTGAAAGGTTATTTATTCAAATATTACAAAAGGTGCCACGCTGTTAATATTATGAGAGGAGCCACGCAAGGTTCTTTTTTAACTAAGCGTGCTTTAAAAAAGCACAACAAGTCGTTGAGGGCGTGAAGAAGACCATACAGAAGCCTAGGTGGGAATGTAATAACATGGAGGGAATGTAGAGCAGAGGTGGGCTATTTCATGGAAAGCTGACCTGAGCAACAAGATTGGCATTCTTTGAAGGGTGAAACCTGGCTGCCACCAAAATATGTGGAAGAAGAACCTTGCATGGCTCCTTTCGGTGAGATGCATCTTATTGTAAGATCTTATTTGTCACAAGAAAAGGAAGTGAAATACTACATACAGAAACGAATTCCTGTCTATATGTTTCTCTCTTAGTGGAATTTCCTAATAAATTTTGGTTTTGGGATTGGGTAGAGGCTCTTCTTGAAAGGGTATTTGCAAATACTATTTTACTCATGCACACAAAGCGTCTTCTTGAAAGGGTATTCGATAAATTCCTCCGCGACCTCTAGTTTTGGTTATGGGATTGGGTAGAGGCTCTTCTCCTTTTTTTTGCAAGATCTTATTAGTCAGAAACAGAGGAAGTGAAAGACTACATACAGAGGCGCTTCTTGATAAATTCCTTGTTGACATCTCGTTCTGGATGTGGGATTGGGAAAAGGATCTTCTCAAATACCCTTTTACTTCTCTTTCTGGAACTACTCCTTCTCTTTGTATATCAATAATTCTTTATGGAAAGTTGATGGGTGGTAAAGGTAAGTCGAGATGCACGGATTTGTGTTTTGTGTTTTTCTTGTTGCCATAAAATAAGGGCGTGGATAATGTGAAATGGGTTGAAACTTGAAACCAAGGGGTGATGGAAAGACATTTACATGATTTATTAATGTGTATCTAAGTGCATTGTAAGTGTACAGCTTGTGAGGACTGGTTCACACATTGGGACTCATACAAGATTGTATTTCCACTCAACTATCATTGAAACATCTCTTTCTTGATATTTTTCTTTTCAATTTAATATAATTTGAAAGCTCAAAATATTTTGTGTTGTGGATTTAAGAGGTTCGTTATGTAAAATGGATCTCAAAATCCTCGCCAACCGGCGGGTTGTTTAACATTGCTGACCGTTTAACACAGTTTGTTTAATTATCCATTATCTTTGAGTTTGTCTCACAGAGGAATCTTAGAAAGATTGACTCCGGTCAAAGACCAAATCAAGGAAAGTAGATAGTCGGTTTAATGAAGAAATGGTTACATATATTATTAATCTCATTATATTTAAATTAATCTCATTCTCTATTATCTTTTTTATTTTATAATTTTGTTTATGATTGAATTTACTAATTACTATTATTATAGTATTTCACATTCAAGCTCGTTTACACATTTATTTTATTTTTTATATATTGTATTTTTATTATTATATAAAATATTTATAAAATTTTTTTAATAAAATATATTTTTTATAGTGCAAATGGATTTCTTTTGGGGTCTGTTTTCAAAGCCTAGGGTTGGGTTCCTAACAATATTAATAAAACACGTATTTTTCTTTTAATTGAGAAGTGACTCTTTTGGTCGCTTCTCAAGACTCTAGGGTCTCGTTTGCTTTTCATTCTTTTTGTTTAGTTTTGTTTTTTAACATTATTTAGAATAGTGTAATTAAATTAAACTTTAACTTTATATTTATATATATATATATATATAATTTTAATATTAATATTAATATTAAGTTTTGTAAATTTCATAAAATATGTTTTTAAATATAATTTTTATAATAAATATCAAATATTGATGGTGTAAAATATGTTTCTTTGGTTAAACAACTATATTAAAAAACCATATGTGTTTGTTTCTATAAGTCATTTTGATATTTTTTGAATTTTGTTGGTTTGTTTTATTTGTTTATGATTGATGTAATTGTGTATAATTTGGTAATAGTTTTGTTTAACATTTTTGGTTTATTTTTAAATATATGTGATTTTTATTATTATCATGTTTAGGAATTTATTTAATTGCATTTTCTAAAGTTAATTGCTTGCATTCATTATTTGAATGAATTATGCGTAATTCTAGGTTGTGATTAATGGAGCTTTAGGGTAGTTATGTTAGTGTAGTTTACAATAGGTTAGAGAAATGTAAAATAGAAGATTTTAATTAGTGGTAAGGAAGGGTATGTAAGGGTATGATTGTTAGGAAGGATAGGTTAGGGTAGGGAGAGGTAGAGGGAGCATGGTAGTGAGTGGGAGCGGGAGCGGGGGAGGGGTAGCGGGGAGAGGGACAAAGAGAGAGAGGGGGCCGCAACATTAGGTAGAAAGGGAGGGTGAGGTAGGGAGGGTGAGGTAGGGAGGGCTAGGGCTAGGGGGAGGGGGAGGGAAAGTGATAAATAAGGGGGAGGGGAAG